>JALPQI010009889.1:0-22228 GCA_025490895.1 Thaumatotibia leucotreta | reverse complement strand
ATATTTACAAATATATTCAAGCCTGGAATCCCCTTGGTTTGGGATAAAAATAAAAAAAAAATTAAAAATCTTTTTTTATTTTTTGAAGCTAAACTAATGGGTATAGGATTTCTTTTGAAATTTGGATTATACATGGCACTAGTAGCATTACATTTTCAAAAAAAAAATCAAGGTTCCAACTTTTTTACAAATGCCTAAAAAAATTGTTTTTTTTTTTTTATTAATTTTTTTTTTTTAATTTACAAGAGGCTGACAACCTCAATTTTTTTGATATTTAATGCACAATACAATATTGTATTAAATGTATTTTTCTCATAAAAATCCATTTGTGGCAACAAGGTAAAAATGTCTTACTAATGTAGGTTACACATTGGGCCAACGTACTTGGCTCATTGTGTACTTCCTTGCCTTTGCGACCATTTAGTAGGTATTAACGAGCAGTAGGTATTTTTTTTAATGCAGTATTGCGTATTTCATAATAAGAATGTTTACGTAGTAGGTGTTTACGTACAACAATATTACTTAGATTACATGCCGAGGGCTAATAAAAATAAGAAATGTCTCAGAAAGCGAAGTTGAGGTCTATTATGACATACGCAATACTGCCGTAAAATATATATATATATATATATATTACGTATCAAAAGAAACTAAAAAAAAGTATAGCACATTTTATTACAATCCTACAATTTACACCAAAACAACACTTATAAATTAATCATCCTCGTCACTATCTGTATTAATACTAACATATATACCTTCGGTCTTGAACAGTTGCACAGAGTTTATGGCTAGGCCGCGGAATTCTGGATAAAAATCTGCCATACGACAAGTAATATATAATTGCCGCTACATGTGAACAACAACCAACTGTTCTTAACCCATTCGCACATTCACAACAATATTGATCAATTGCTTCTACTCCCCTCTTTTCGCCATCATACTTTATGAAGCATCTATATACCTTCTTAGACATGTGCCGAGAATGTATTTGTATTTTAAGGATATTTGTACAATCTTTGACGTAGGCCATATTCATGTTACCATCTTCGTCTAGAACCTCGGCTAGATACGAAATAGCTTGTCCGAATTGGTAACTTCCTGTGAATAACAACTTTAATTCGTATTCTGTTAGTTGGGGGAAATCAGAAATACATTTTCTTGCAGAAAAAATCTGGAACGGGAGTTTTTTCCGTAGCCAACCTTTGTCCTCTACCATAGCTGCTAAAATATTTTTATCATCGGTACTTTTCAGGCTCATTGCTTCAAAAATCTCATTACACATGTTGTTATCGGAGTTTAGGCGTTTCCCAAAACGATTTAGGAGATAAGATCCGATTCGGTAAAAACTCTTGATTTTGGGAAGCAACTTATTATCTAGTGTCTGATCTAGGAGTTTAAATCTCTGTTTTAATCCTCCGTGTACTGCCTCAACAACCCAGCGGACTTTGGTAACGTATCGTGAGTAGTTGGCTTCTTGAGTTGTTAATTGTTTTCTCTTCCCTTTCAGAGAAGGCATCATAACTCGATAGCCTTTTGATTCCAGGAAAGGTACAGCGTCTCGAAAACCACGGTCTAAAACAAATATGTCACCTGGTTGAACGAGGTGGGATAAACTATCGATGATTTTGACCATGATAGTTGCGTCATTCTCAGTACCGTAAAAGGGTCCTAGCATATCAACGATAAATCCGTCAGTTGTGCAAATAGTGAAAGGCTTACATAAGTGCGTCTTTTTTTGTCCGGAATATGATTTACGTTGATATTCGTTATTATTGCTTTTCTGGTGATAGGCGTACGTGCCGTCGCAAATAAGTATCAAGCAGTTTCTGGCATTAAAAAGTTTAGTGGAAATATCTGAAGTGTGGTTTTCTATAAGCCATTCTCTACTAAATGCATGGAGACCAAATTGATCTGGAAGTAAATGACTTTCAAAAGATGTAACAACATTTGACACGTATTCGGATACGATTTGATCTCTTGAAAGTTCTAGCATCGAAGATATTAATTTATTGCTGCCGCCGGTTCGAAGTTTTATTAAAAATACGATGATAGCTTGTAACATGACACTGGGGTCGGCACAATTTTGACGAGAGACTAATTCAGTTACTATGGTATCAACTTGTTCCCAGGAAAATCCAGTCATTACAGCGAAATGGTCGGCGGATATGGTTTTAGTAAGAATTTTTTTCAAGTAGCGTTAATGGTTTTTGAATCGCCAAACATCCAAATAGCTCCGTTATTTCAGTTACTTTGATTGTCGCTGTAGTCGAAAAAACTGCGATCTGGTCTAATACATCTACATAAAAGTGATCATTCATTAAATGTGAGGTGCAGCATCTATTTCCACTTGGTATGTATAAATTTTTTTTGGCATAAACTTCAAATCTGGCACTTTTAGGCACTGTTTGCAAGGAGTCAGTTTTAGAGCAAATAAAGCAATAGCGATGAGTGGCTATTGTTCTATTTAGTGGCAAATCGACACTTTCATGCTCAGTTTTTTAAAACCGGTCTGAATGCGGTGTCTTCACTTGAACTGCTCGATTCGCTTGCTGAACAATAATTGGAATTCACAGTTACCTTCTTGCGGTAAGCCTTTGTTCGGCAAGAAGAGCATATAATATCATTTATCTCAAAATCTTGACCTAAGGAAATTGAAAAATAAGCTACATCCTCACATGTCGTTAATATTTTCTTATTACCAGATCTCTTATAAAATCGTATTTTGCAGCAATCGCAATTACGTTTACTTCGTGCACAGTTGGATGACATTTTGATGTAATCAACTTATATAACATATCACACATCGATGCAAGTGTGTTTCTACGAAATCGATAACAGTATCATAGGTACTCATTAAAACTAAATACATTAGGTATAATAGAAATAGGTTCCTCAATTAAGCATTTAGTTATTCAATCATTATAATAGTACAATACATTCTGACTTAAGTTGTGAGATAGACGCTTAATTCTCTAAATATTATCGTTACTCTCAAATAATTTGCCTGCACAATGAATACAGTATAAAGTATTTAAAATAACTATATCGCTTCCGTCATATTGCGAATCACTCCCACACCGCAAGCATCTTTCTAGAATAAAAATTCCTTCATCTGCTAGCGACACGTTTTCATCGGGCAATGCGTCGTGGTACAGAGCAACTAAAATGCATCTCGGTATGTTAATTTGGGCAAAGATTTCAGCCTTTACCGTTTCGGCCTACAAAACAAAATAAAGTAATAATTAGGTTACTAACTTCCTGCATATTTTCAAATATTTGCGAGTACTAACAGACAACTAAAGGTAAGTAAAATGTCAAAAAACTTTAAAAAACTTACGATTTCCATTAGGGTCTGCGAATGCTCATTTTCAATATACTTTTTGTACATATTGTGTTAGTCGGGCCTCAATTACTTCATATGAATGAACGAATAAACTATTAATAATAATACGTTTCTTAAATAATTGGCGTATCGCATTAGTTTTATCCATTACTCAGAGATACTTTTAACTAATCGGTACTAAATTACTAAACGGTGAAAATCTTTTACGGTTCCCGCCAGTTTTAAGTTTTTTTTTTATTATTAAGAGCTGTGGCATCTAGGGCCATCACCAGCAGCAACATAGCGTTATTGCAACGCGTGTTCGAAATTCAAATTCCAAATATGTTCGGAATTCAAATGTATAAAAATTCTGGCCAGGGCAAACTTTTGTGTGATGAAGTTTGTACTTTTTTTTTTTTATAGTAATATAAATATTTGGAGACAATCTTACGCAAATTAAGCTAGTCCTAGGGCCCATTTCTCGAACGTTATTAGATTAATATTCATCATCATCATCAGCCAATATACATCCACTGCTGGACGAAAGTCTCCCCCAAGGATGTCTATCTATATGGGGGGGGGGGGGGGGATGCCAATTAATAATGAAAATGACGTGTTGATGTGTTACGATTTCACAGTTCGTGGACAAATAATATTAGTCTAATACCGTTCGAGAAATGGGCCTCTAGGCTAAGCAAATCTTGCGTACTTATAAAAATACTTTCATGCATAAATAAAATGCATAAAAAACTTGATTATATATAAGACCAGATCACAGTTTTTTCGACTAAGTACAGAGACAGTCAAAATAACTAAAATAACGCAGCTATTTGGATGTTTAGCGATTCAAAATTGTGCCGACGCGGTGCCCCGAGAACCGGTGCGGTGGCAGCAATAAATACAGACTACAGACGCCTTAAGTAGAATGGCCTGCATTAGTAAGACATATTTACCTTGTTGCCACAAATGGATTTTTATGAGAAAAATACATTTAATACAATATTGTATTGTGCATTAAATATCAAAAAATTGTGGTTGTCAGCCTCTTGTAAATTAAAAAAAAAAATTAATAAAAAAAAAAAAACATTTTTTTAGGCATTTGTAAAAAAGTTAGAACCTTGATTTTTTTTTTGAAAATGTATTGCTACTAGTGCCATGTATAATCCAAATTTCAAAGAAATCTAACCATTAGTTTAGCTTCAAAAAATAAAAAAAGATTTTTAATTTTTTTTTTATTTTTATCCAAACCAAGGGGATTCCAGGCTTGAAATATTGTAAAATGATATCTTATAATAAGACCAATAAACGCTTCTAAGAAAGGTATACATTCCAGCCAGGGGCAGTTTCACTATAGAAATGCGGCTAGACCCTTTATCGGAGGAATGTGTGTCTTCTCTATTGGTTGACCATAATGGTTTGGCTGATGGGCATGCAGGCTTAGTAGCTACTTTTACCCTAGAAAACCACCGAAAGCCCAACGACACCGTAATATGGAAATCAGTAAGGAAGTTCGATGCTGACAGTAAACTCAGGTTTCGCCAAAATATCATAAGAGACAACTGGATTGATATAGGCATGAATACCTTCATTCATAAATTCAACAGGGTATTCAAGGAAAGTTTTAGATTACGGAAAGTAAAAATATTGCCAAATAATGGGCCTAGGGTAAAATGGATAACAAAAGGCATCAAAACATCAAGCATCATGAAACGTGTTCTTGTTACTCACAAGACTTCTACTGATGACTCAGTGGGGAGGTACAGAAAACAATATGTAACGATCTTCAAACGAGTCATTAGGCATGCCAAGAGATTGGCAGTACAAGAATAAATTGAAAAAGCGAAAGACTCGTCAAAAGAAATATGGAAAGTCGTTCGCAGGCATTGTTGTAGAGTGGACAAACATACGAGAAACAATATTTGTTTAAAAACATCCCAAGAAAACGGGCAAACAAATTTGCTTAACAACCCCGAGGATGTTTGTGAAACTCTCCTACATAAATTCACACACGGAAACAGCAAATGTAACACTACAAAAGAGGCACTATCTCTGCTGCGGGCTCATGACATCAGAACTCTAAACGACATGTTTTTTGATCCGGTGACCGAAATAGAGCTAAAACACATCTTGAAGAATATAAAACCTAAAACTTCCTCAGGGTACGACGAGATACCGATATCTGTCATCAAAGACAACGTAGATATTCTTGCCAATCCATTAGTGTACCTTTTTAATGAATGTTTTACGATGGGTATTTTTCCTGACCAGTTTAAGTTGGCAAAGATCCTGCCCATTCATAAAAAGGGAACAAAAACTGATCCAAAAAACTACAGGCCAATCTCTCTTCTACCAACACTGTCTAAACTTCTGGAAAGACTTATGAAAGATAGACTCACTAGGCACCTCAATAAATATAACATATTAAGTGATAGACAATATGGATACCAAAAAAGTAGAGGCACAAATGATGCGATCACAAAACTGATTGAAGACATAGTTCTCCAACTCAACAATAAAAGGAAAGTAGCATGCTTATTCCTCGATCTGAGCGCTGCTTTTGACACTGTAGATCATGGAGTTTTGCTTGGAAAATTGAAGCATTATGGTATAAGAGGGAAAATGTTTGACCTTTTTAAATCTTACCTTGAGAATAGGCAACAGTTTGTGGAAGTTGTATGGACCCAAGACAGCAAAGAAACTGTGCACAGGTCAAGAACAGCTAAGTTGGAAAGAGGTGTTCCACAAGGATCGATCCTGGGTCCTATCTTTTTTATAATTTTTATAAATGACCTGGTGTCATTCATGGCGAATGCTGTTCCGGATGTGAAACTTGTGGTCTATGCTGATGACACAAATGCTATAGTTTCGGCCGAGAATATGACACAGTTGAATAACAAACTCAACTTTACTCTGCAAGCTCTAAACACCTGGTTCAACACAAATAACCTCAAGCTGAACTGTGCCAAGACCAATGCTTTACTGATGAAAACCACTTCGAGAAACAAAGACAGTTTGCAGATTTCATCAAATGGAGTTGAAATTCAGCAAGTGGAATCAGTGAAATTTCTTGGAGTCATAATTGATTCAAATTTATGTTGGAAAGAAGAATTGTCTTCACTAGTCAACTCTATAAATTCGGCCTGCTACGCACTGAGAAGCCTTAGACAAGAGATAAGTTTGTCGCAACTGAAAATGGTGTATCGCGCGTTGGTTGAATCGAAAATTAGGTACAGCGTAAAATTCTGGGGCAACAGCTACCTTTACAACATCCAGTCTGCTTTTGTGGCTCAGAAAAGAGCAATCAGGACTATAGCCAGAATACCACAGACAACATCGTGTAAACCTTATTTTATGAAGTTTGACATTTTAACAGTGCCTAGTCTGTATATTCTTGTGATTCTTGGTGATCTTATAAAATATCTAAACTATATTGAGACGTTGGAAGAAAGGAAAAAGCGTCTAGATACTAGAAGGGAGGACTTACCGCAAATAATAACCACTAAACTGCAGGTGGTCAGACATTCTTCGGCTTACCAGGCAGTTGGTCTGTTCAATAAATTGCCAACAGCATTGAAGTCAGTCACTAATTTAAATATGTTCAAAAAATGTCTTAAAAGTTATTTATTGAAAAAGTGCTTTTATTCGGTGGACGAGTTTTTATCAGCGCAGAATACATTTTAATAGGTAATTATAATTAGTAGATTAATTGGAATGTAAGGTAAACTATATATTATATTTATTTCTCAATGTGACTTAATTCGATAAATTTCTCTGACTTTTTAATTACTGGTTATTATAGATATAGTTTAAGTTTATTTTTAATACGAGTCCTTATATTGTTAATTTTGTAGACATATTAATTGAATGTATAGTGATAATTTTATTAGATTTTAGTATTTAAATATAAAATTGTAATTTAATGTAATATTCAAACGCAATGTATATTGTTTAATGAATAAAATGACTATGACTATGACTATGAATACGAACGTATGTGGCGACATCCGATCGTGTCCGACATGTCGACGCATACGATCGGGCGGAATCAGCCGATAGCGTCCGGCAGAATGTCGTCACATACGATCGACCCCGGTAGGATGCCGACAAATACGTTCGGCACCGTGCCGTTACTAGCGAACGTATCTGCATTCAGTCGAACAGTTTCATTACCATGTTGACCTATTATTATTTTTGAAAATGGTTGAAGTTGACATAGTATTATTGGCTCGTGCATTATAAGCAAACCCCGGATGACGGGAGGAAAAATCTAGTGCTTAGTTAAATATCGACTATTCTATCGACATCCGTAGGTACCAACATTTTACGAATTAGAAATGTATTGATCAACAGTAATTTATGCAACCGTACGTAATCAGAGGCATTGCGATCTAAAATTAATAAACAATAATATGTCAACAATACCATACCATAGGACAGTTACAAAACCAAAATTAAAGCCTAAAAAGCAGCTTGAATATCGTTCAGAATTTCAAAGTGCACTTGTTAAGATTACTTTTACATCCTCAAGGCGAAATTATTCACAAAAAATATCATGTGTTGACAAAAAAAATTGGTGAATTCATATTAAAAATTGTATGTATTTTTGATATCTGGAAAAGAAGTGGAACTATTAGGGAAACATAATTAGCATAATCTATAAATTTCAAATTAAAAAATCGTTCATATGGATGTCGATAGATTAGTCGATATTTAACTAAGCACTAGTGATAAACGCATTTTTGCTCCCGTCATCCGGGGTTTGATTATAAGTCGGTATAATTTTTGAAATCTCCGCAGCTCCGCATCCAATGCTTCCACTACCTCGGTCAGCCGGCGACCAGCGACGACGAGGCAGGCGGCGCCGGCCGACTCGCGCACGCGCTGCTAGCCTTCCACGAACACGCCGCCGCCGTCGCCGCAGACACTAGGAGCGCGGTCAGTGGTTATACAATGTGAACACTACCTCGGTCAGCCGGCGACCAGCGACGACGAGGCAGGCGGCGCCGGCCGACTCGCGCACGCGCTGCTAGCCTTCCACGAACACGCCGCCGCCGTCGCCGCAGACACTAGGAGCGCGGTCAGTGGTTATACAATGTGAACACTACCTCGGTCAGTGGTTATACAATGTGAACACTACCTCGGTCAGCCGGCGACCAGCGACGAGGCGACACAAGCAGCGCGGTCAGTGGTTATACAATGTGAACACTACCTCGGTCAGCCGGCGACCAGCGACGAGGCGACACAAGCAGCGCGGTCAGTGGTTATACAATGTGAACACTACCTCGGTCAGCCGGCGACCAGCGACGAGGCGACACAAGCAGCGCGGTCAGTGGTTATACAATGTGAACACTACCTCGGTCAGCCGGCGACCAGCGACGAGGCGACACAAGGAGCGCGGTCAGTGGTTATACAATGTGAACACTACCTCGGTCAGCCGGCGACCAGCGACGAGGCGGCGACACAAGGAGCGCGGTCAGTGGTTATACAATGTGAACACTACCTCGGTCAGCCGGCGACCAGCGACGAGGCGACACAAGGAGCGCGGTCAGTGGTTATACAATGTGAACACTACCTCGGTCAGCCGGCGACCAGCGACGAGGCGGCGACACAAGGAGCGCGGTCAGTGGTTATACAATGTGAACACTACCTCGGTCAGCCGGCGACCAGCGACGAGGCGGCGACACAAGGAGCGCGGTCAGTGGTTATACAATGTGAACACTACCTCGGTCAGCCGGCGACCAGCGACGAGGCGGCGACACAAGGAGCGCGGTCAGTGGTTATACAATGTGAACACTACCTCGGTCAGCCGGCGACCAGCGACGAGGCGGCGACACAAGGAGCGCGGTCAGTGGTTATACAATGTGAACACTACCTCGGTCAGCCGGCGACCAGCGACGAGGCGGCGACACAAGGAGCGCGGTCAGTGGTTATACAATGTGAACACTACCTCGGTCAGCCGGCGACCAGCGACGAGGCGACACAAGGAGCGCGGTCAGTGGTTATACAATGTGAACACTACCTCGGTCAGCCGGCGACCAGCGACGAGGCGACACAAGGAGCGCGGTCAGTGGTTATACAATGTGAACACTACCTCGGTCAGCCGGCGACCAGCGACGAGGCGACACAAGGAGCGCGGTCAGTGGTTATACAATGTGAACACTACCTCGGTCAGCCGGCGACCAGCGACGAGGCGACACAAGGAGCGCGGTCAGTGGTTATACAATGTGAACACTACCTCGGTCAGCCGGCGACCAGCGACGAGGCGACACAAGGAGCGCGGTCAGTGGTTATACAATGTGAACACTACCTCGGTCAGCCGGCGACCAGCGACGAGGCGGCGACACAAGGAGCGCGGTCAGTGGTTATACAATGTGAACACTACCTCGGTCAGCCGGCGACCAGCGACGAGGCGGCGACACAAGGAGCGCGGTCAGTGGTTATACAATGTGAACACTACCTCGGTCAGCCGGCGACCAGCGACAAGGCGGCGACACAAGGAGCGCGGTCAGTGGTTATACAATGTGAACACTACCTCGGTCAGCCGGCGACCAGCGACGAGGCGACACAAGGAGCGCGGTCAGTGGTTATACAATGTGAACACTACCTCGGTCAGCCGGCGACCAGCGACGAGGCGACACTAGGAGCGCGGTCAGTGGTTATACAATGTGAACACTACCTCCGTCAGCCGGCGACCAGCGACGAGGCGACACAAGGAGCGCGGTCAGTGGTTATACAATGTGAACACTACCTCGGTCAGCCGGCGACCAGCGACGAGGCGACACAAGGAGCGCGGTCAGTGGTTATACAATGTGAACACTACCTCGGTCAGCCGGCGACCAGCGACGAGGCGGCGACACAAGCAGCGCGGTCAGTGGTTATACAATGTGAACACTACCTCGGTCAGCCGGCGACCAGCGACGAGGCGACACAAGGAGCGCGGTCAGTGGTTATACAATGTGAACACTACCTCGGTCAGCCGGCGACCAGCGACGAGGCGACACAAGGAGCGCGGTCAGTGGTTATACAATGTGAACACTACCTCGGTCAGCCGGCGACCAGCGACGAGGCGGCGACACAAGGAGCGCGGTCAGTGGTTATACAATGTGAACACTACCTCGGTCAGCCGGCGACCAGCGACGAGGCGGCGACACAAGGAGCGCGGTCAGTGGTTATACAATGTGAACACTACCTCGGTCAGCCGGCGACCAGCGACGAGGCGGCGACACAAGGAGCGCGGTCAGTGGTTATACAATGTGAACACTACCTCGGTCAGCCGGCGACCAGCGACGAGGCGGCGACACAAGGAGCGCGGTCAGTGGTTATACAATGTGAACACTACCTCGGTCAGCCGGCGACCAGCGACGAGGCGACACAAGGAGCGCGGTCAGTGGTTATACAATGTGAACACTACCTCGGTCAGCCGGCGACCAGCGACGAGGCGACACAAGGAGCGCGGTCAGTGGTTATACAATGTGAACACTACCTCGGTCAGCCGGCGACCAGCGACGAGGCGACACAAGGAGCGCGGTCAGTGGTTATACAATGTGAACACTACCTCGGTCAGCCGGCGACCAGCGACGAGGCGACACAAGGAGCGCGGTCAGTGGTTATACAATGTGAACACTACCTCGGTCAGCCGGCGACCAGCGACGAGGCGACACAAGGAGCGCGGTCAGTGGTTATACAATGTGAACACTACCTCGGTCAGCCGGCGACCAGCGACGAGGCGGCGACACAAGGAGCGCGGTCAGTGGTTATACAATGTGAACACTACCTCGGTCAGCCGGCGACCAGCGACAAGGCGGCGACACAAGGAGCGCGGTCAGTGGTTATACAATGTGAACACTACCTCGGTCAGCCGGCGACCAGCGACGAGGCGGCGACACAAGGAGCGCGGTCAGTGGTTATACAATGTGAACACTACCTCGGTCAGCCGGCGACCAGCGACAAGGCGGCGACACAAGGAGCGCGGTCAGTGGTTATACAATGTGAACACTACCTCGGTCAGCCGGCGACCAGCGACGAGGCGACACAAGGAGCGCGGTCAGTGGTTATACAATGTGAACACTACCTCGGTCAGCCGGCGACCAGCGACGAGGCGACACTAGGAGCGCGGTCAGTGGTTATACAATGTGAACACTACCTCGGTCAGCCGGCGACCAGCGACGAGGCGACACAAGGAGCGCGGTCAGTGGTTATACAATGTGAACACTACCTCGGTCAGCCGGCGACCAGCGACGAGGCGACACAAGGAGCGCGGTCAGTGGTTATACAATGTGAACACTACCTCGGTCAGCCGGCGACCAGCGACGAGGCGACACAAGGAGCGCGGTCAGTGGTTATACAATGTGAACACTACCTCGGTCAGCCGGCGACCAGCGACGAGGCGGCGACACAAGCAGCGCGGTCAGTGGTTATACAATGTGAACACTACCTCGGTCAGCCGGCGACCAGCGACGAGGCGACACAAGGAGCGCGGTCAGTGGTTATACAATGTGAACACTACCTCGGTCAGCCGGCGACCAGCGACGAGGCGACACAAGGAGCGCGGTCAGTGGTTATACAATGTGAACACTACCTCGGTCAGCCGGCGACCAGCGACGAGGCGGCGACACAAGCAGCGCGGTCAGTGGTTATACAATGTGAACACTACCTCGGTCAGCCGGCGACCAGCGACGAGGCGACACAAGGAGCGCGGTCAGTGGTTATACAATGTGAACACTACCTCGGTCAGCCGGCGACCAGCGACGAGGCGGCGACACAAGGAGCGCGGTCAGTGGTTATACAATGTGAACACTACCTCGGTCAGCCGGCGACCAGCGACGAGGCGGCGACACAAGGAGCGCGGTCAGTGGTTATACAATGTGAACACTACCTCGGTCAGCCGGCGACCAGCGACGAGGCGACACAAGGAGCGCGGTCAGTGGTTATACAATGTGAACACTACCTCGGTCAGCCGGCGACCAGCGACGAGGCGACACAAGGAGCGCGGTCAGTGGTTATACAATGTGAACACTACCTCGGTCAGCCGGCGACCAGCGACGAGGCGACACAAGGAGCGCGGTCAGTGGTTATACAATGTGAACACTACCTCGGTCAGCCGGCGACCAGCGACGAGGCGGCGACACAAGGAGCGCGGTCAGTGGTTATACAATGTGAACACTACCTCGGTCAGCCGGCGACCAGCGACGAGGCGGCGACACAAGGAGCGCGGTCAGTGGTTATACAATGTGAACACTACCTCGGTCAGCCGGCGACCAGCGACGAGGCGACACAAGGAGCGCGGTCAGTGGTTATACAATGTGAACACTACCTCGGTCAGCCGGCGACCAGCGACGAGGCGACACAAGGAGCGCGGTCAGTGGTTATACAATGTGAACACTACCTCGGTCAGCCGGCGACCAGCGACGAGGCGACACAAGGAGCGCGGTCAGTGGTTATACAATGTGAACACTACCTCGGTCAGCCGGCGACCAGCGACGAGGCGGCGACACAAGGAGCGCGGTCAGTGGTTATACAATGTGAACACTACCTCGGTCAGCCGGCGACCAGCGACGAGGCGGCGACACAAGGAGCGCGGTCAGTGGTTATACAATGTGAACACTACCTCGGTCAGCCGGCGACCAGCGACGAGGCGGCGACACAAGCAGCGCGGTCAGTGGTTATACAATGTGAACACTACCTCGGTCAGCCGGCGACCAGCGACGAGGCGGCGACACAAGGAGCGCGGTCAGTGGTTATACAATGTGAACACTACCTCGGTCAGCCGGCGACCAGCGACGAGGCGACACAAGGAGCGCGGTCAGTGGTTATACAATGTGAACACTACCTCGGTCAGCCGGCGACCAGCGACGAGGCGACACAAGGAGCGCGGTCAGTGGTTATACAATGTGAACACTACCTCGGTCAGCCGGCGACCAGCGACGAGGCGACACAAGGAGCGCGGTCAGTGGTTATACAATGTGAACACTACCTCGGTCAGCCGGCGACCAGCGACGAGGCGGCGACACAAGGAGCGCGGTCAGTGGTTATACAATGTGAACACTACCTCGGTCAGCCGGCGACCAGCGACGAGGCGACACAAGGAGCGCGGTCAGTGGTTATACAATGTGAACACTACCTCGGTCAGCCGGCGACCAGCGACGAGGCGACACAAGGAGCGCGGTCAGTGGTTATACAATGTGAACACTACCTCGGTCAGCCGGCGACCAGCGACGAGGCGACACAAGGAGCGCGGTCAGTGGTTATACAATGTGAACACTACCTCGGTCAGCCGGCGACCAGCGACGAGGCGACACAAGGAGCGCGGTCAGTGGTTATACAATGTGAACACTACCTCGGTCAGCCGGCGACCAGCGACGAGGCGACACAAGGAGCGCGGTCAGTGGTTATACAATGTGAACACTACCTCGGTCAGCCGGCGACCAGCGACGAGGCGGCGACACAAGGAGCGCGGTCAGTGGTTATACAATGTGAACACTACCTCGGTCAGCCGGCGACCAGCGACGAGGCGGCGACACAAGGAGCGCGGTCAGTGGTTATACAATGTGAACACTACCTCGGTCAGCCGGCGACCAGCGACGAGGCGACACAAGGAGCGCGGTCAGTGGTTATACAATGTGAACACTACCTCGGTCAGCCGGCGACCAGCGACGAGGCGGCGACACAAGGAGCGCGGTCAGTGGTTATACAATGTGAACACTACCTCGGTCAGCCGGCGACCAGCGACGAGGCGACACAAGGAGCGCGGTCAGTGGTTATACAATGTGAACACTACCTCGGTCAGCCGGCGACCAGCGACGAGGCGGCGACACAAGGAGCGCGGTCAGTGGTTATACAATGTGAACACTACCTCGGTCAGCCGGCGACCAGCGACGAGGCGGCGACACAAGCAGCGCGGTCAGTGGTTATACAATGTGAACAAATGAAACAAATTATTCCATTTGGAAAGGGTGATTTATTGGTCTTACTAACAGAACACTACCATGACCTTATATACGATCGTAGAAAAAACTTAATACCGCGTTGTAGAAATTGACCGCAGGAAGAACAGAGCCATCTAGCGTTGAAGTGATACACTGATTCTCCATGTGCAACTTATACAATAACTTATACAATAGGTAAAAATTGGAGACTTAAACTAAAAGGATACTTGAATATAATATCTAAGTATTAAGTAAGTTGTACACAATGCTTCCACTACCTCGGTCAGCCGGCGACCAGCGACGAGGCGACACAAGGAGCGCGGTCAGTGGTTATACAATGTGAACACTACCTCGGTCAGCCGGCGACCAGCGACGAGGCGACACAAGGAGCGCGGTCAGTGGTTATACAATGTGAACACTACCTCGGTCAGCCGGCGACCAGCGACGAGGCGACACTAGGAGCGCGGTCAGTGGTTATACAATGTGAACACTACCTCGGTCAGTGGTTATACAATGTGAACACTACCTCGGTCAGCCGGCGACCAGCGACGAGGCGACACTAGGAGCGCGGTCAGTGGTTATACAATGTGAACACTACCTCGGTCAGTGGTTATACAATGTGAACACTACCTCGGTCAGCCGGCGACCAGCGACGACGAGGCAGGCGGCGCCGGCCGACTCGCGCACGCGCTGCTAGCCTTCCACGAACACGCCGCCGCCGTCGCCGCAGACACTAGGAGCGCGGTCAGTGGTTATACAATGTGAACACTACCTCAGTCAGTGGTTATACAATGTGAACACTACCTCGGTCAGCCGGCGACCAGCGACGAGGCGACACAAGGAGCGCGGTCAGTGGTTATACAATGTGAACACTACCTCGGTCAGCCGGCGACCAGCGACGAGGCGACGACACTAGGAGCGCGGTCAGTGGTTATACAATGTGAACACTACCTCGGTCAGCCGGCGACCAGCGACGAGGCGACACTAGGAGCGCGGTCAGTGGTTATACAATGTGAACACTACCTCGGTCAGCCGGCGACCAGCGACGAGGCGGCGACACAAGGAGCGCGGTCAGTGGTTATACAATGTGAACACTACCTCGGTCAGCCGGCGACCAGCGACGAGGCGACACAAGGAGCGCGGTCAGTGGTTATACAATGTGAACACTACCTCGGTCAGCCGGCGACCAGCGACGAGGCGACACAAGGAGCGCGGTCAGTGGTTATACAATGTGAACACTACCTCGGTCAGCCGGCGACCAGCGACGAGGCGGCGACACTAGGAGCGCGGTCAGTGGTTATACAATGTGAACACTACCTCGGTCAGCCGGCGACCAGCGACGAGGCGACACAAGGAGCGCGGTCAGTGGTTATACAATGTGAACACTACCTCGGTCAGCCAAATTCAAACAATTTATAGTTTTGATGAAGTTCTGTTTTATGACTCAGTTCTATTTCTTTTCCGGATACTAAATCAATTTATGTTTTTAAAGTTGAAATGCCGTTTTTCTCTACCACTGTATGAAGGCTATTGTGAAAAATTTTGCCTTGAGGATTCAAACGTAATCGGGCATTTTCACTTTTAGGGACACCCAATTAGCTTAACTCTCACAAAAAAGTTAACTTCGATGTCAGCTTTGTAACGACAATTTCGTAGTTTCCAGGAAGATGAATGATCTTTTTTCTCGCATGGCATTTTTAGCCGCATAAGCAACAAAAAAGTAGGTTTAATTGATCGGAATGCAAAATAATATTGTTGTAGGTACTAGATGATTTCAACGATTCAATGGTTGTCAAAAGAGACTCCGACACAGTCAATGTCAGATATCGGTTGTTTATAGTTGTGATAAGTATAAAATTAAATGAAAGAGGTGTGCACATAGTTAAACGTATTCCATCTTAGCCATTGGTTATTTATGATAATGATGGTTAAAAATTTATTTTTATGGATGTCGATAAACTAAGTCGATATTTAATGAATCACTAGCACTGGTACATTTTTGCCCCCGCGAAACCGGTGTTTGGTGATGTCATATTAGGTTATCTAACGCTAGTATAAACTTGAATCTTAGCCTTAACCCGTCTCAATAAAACTCTGCATTGATTTGTATATGGAAATATTTATAGCATTTCATTTATCTAAAGATTTAGCGTACTTTGCTAGGTAAATATCAGTCTCATAATTTTGGCTTTAACTTGGTATTTCTTCTTATCATATTTTACCCTGATTGATTATCTTTTTGGAATAAATTTATAACTAAAATACCTTCCTGTCTAGTTCTTAATAAAACACTATACCCATAATCAGTCTGGTATTTACCAAACTCTTGCAATGAAAATGCATTTTCTTTGAAAAATGACCTTCATGCCGCCTATTCCACTTTTTGTATTTAACTCTTATATTTTTTAAAGAGAGAGGGCACATATATAAATTATCTGTTTTATAAGGGCCTCACATTTTGTGATTATTTTGCAGTGCGCAAAATATTAACCTCTCTTCAATTTAATAATTTTATCGAAGATTATACAATAAGAGGCACAGTTTCGTAAAAATTGCCCATGGGTGCTTATTGGTACTTTGCTGACTCAAATCATTTAAAGCTTACCCAATTTCGGCTTGATTTTGGAAGCAGAGGACTCCTTGAAACGATTGATGGTGTGCAGTATTAAAACATACGTTGATATTTACTTTTATGGTCAACAACACCGCTTTTTACATTTGTTGCTAAAAATATATACAACTAAATGTTATGAAATCGAGTATCGGAATCCATGAAGCTGATTAAATCGATGATTTGATGATGAAATAACATACAGGGTATGAAAAGCAGTTATATTTCAATAGATAAACGAATGTTTTTCAATAGGACAGTTAATCAGCCCAACCCTGTAGTACAGTCCCGGTCGAAAATTTAAGTTCGCAGTTCGCACCACGATTTTGATACGAAATCGACCTTTTGGGTTATCATTTTTCCAGCATTTCAACAAGTCAATATTAGTTACACATTTCAGCATTACAGCAAGTCAATATTAGTTATACTTTGATGTTTTTGTTGTTTATTTCATTGCAAGTTTAAGAAAAGCACTATACAATTATACATACCTCTACTAGACTACGAGCCCCGATGCATATGTTCTCGTCCAGTTAGACAGTTTTTCGAGACTATCCCGTTCATCCGGGGGAGAAGGTTTAGAGACAAAACCTTCACTATTCAATAGTAGTACTAAAGTAGTTTCTTTGAGTATAAAATATTTGGACTTAATAAATCAGAATAAAAAAAAACTATTTTACGAGAGGTATTTTTTTAAATTTTTTCCACAATTTTTAATTTTGTAAATAATCAATGAATGTAAAGAACGCCATTAATATTAAAGACGACATGGTACACCTGATGCACTGCGAATTTTGCGTCAAGCTTATAAGCGCGGAATTACGGTGGTGAACGAAAATATAATTTAGACACTGGTTTGTTAAAATTGATTTATTAAACAACAAAAGCGTACTTCAGATTGTTGTGTCTCTTGAAATGTAGTACATTAACCATGACTAACGTTCATACAATTTATCATTAGCGTAATGTGATCATTTTTAAAATATTCAAAAATTTGTAGAAATTGTTTCGAACTAGACGAACTCCACTGCATCGGAGCTCGTAGTTACACATTTCAGCATTCCAGCAAGTCAATATTAGTTACACTTTGATGTTTTTGTTGTTTATTTCATTGCAAGTTTAAGAAAAGCGCTATACATACCTCTACTAGACTCGGCCGGCAACCCGTTTCGTTCCTGCCTCTATAGTAATGTACTATATAATTCCAGTACATGTTCAACGGCCTCGGCGAGATGATGTCAGCCGGGGTTGTGTGGCGATGGCAGTGCGACGCCGAGCTGGCGGGAGGCACGCTAGCCACACTGCGACACTGCCTCGCCGCGTTATCGCTGCCTCACGCGGGCTTGCAGCGGGCACATGACTACTCGAGGCTGCTGCTCTCTATGCCGGAGCCGGAGGTATGTATATCACAGTACATGTGTACATGTCGGCCGGTGTGTGTAGCGATGGCAGTGCGACGCCGAGCTGGCGGGAGGCACGCTAGCCACACTGCGACACTGCCTCGCCGCGTTATCGCTGCCTCACGCGGGCTTGCAGCGGGCACATGACTACTCGAGGCTGCTGCTCTCTATGCCGGAGCCGGAGGTATGTATATCACAGTACATGTTACATGTCGGCCGGTGTGTGTAGCGATGGCAGTGCGACGCCGAGCTGGCGGGAGGCACGCTAGCCACACTGCGACACTGCCTCGCCGCGTTATCGCTGCCTCACGCGGGCTTGCAGCGGGCACATGACTACTCGAGGCTGCTGCTCTCTATGCCGGAGCCGGAGGTATGTATATCACAGTACATGTACACATGTCGACCGGTGTGTGTAGCGATGGCAGTGCGACGCCGAGCTGGCGGGAGGCACGCTAGCCACACTGCGACACTGCCTCGCCGCGTTATCGCTGCCTCACGCGGGCTTGCAGCGGGCACATGACTACTCGAGGCTGCTGCTCTCTATGCCGGAGCCGGAGGTATGTATATCACAGTACATGTACACATGTCGGCCGGTGTGTGTAGCGATGGCAGTGCGACGGTGCATATGTCATGTAAAGACAAGTGGAATTTGAAATTAGTGTTCTTTTTTCGAAAATTTCCAGATTTAAACCTGATCTTTCCAAATAGCCGTTTTTTTCGAAATTTTCCGGAAAAAATATTTATAGTTTCCATCTTAATTTTCAGCTCTAAACCAATCTGAATTAGGTCTAATTTTCACGTATACCAAGAGAATGCGATGTCATCGAGGAAAAGTCAATTGAAATAGATGGAAAGGACAGTGACAGTGACATTGATTATTTCTGTAAAACCCAAAAAAAAAAAGAAATTTTCATACATTTCCGAAAAAAAAAACAGTTTCAACGCTAGTACAGATAGCTGTAGGATTGACCAAAAGTTTGTAAATAGGATTTGTTTCACAAAATATTGACGGACGCAAGTCACAAGTCATTCATTCATTCACTATATATTTTTGCAATTAGTACTTTATTTGGGTGTGTGTGTCATTCGCGTCAACTCTGATGAAATTGCCTATACATTCGCGTATTTATTTTGATAGTTTGTTGGACCTTACGCCACCGTGCTGCCATCTCACCGCCCCATAGTGGCAGAAAAAGTATCAAAAACCCCAATTAACTACCTTCTTTTGAAATTTACGTCTCGCTGAAAAGAATCAAAACTAATGAAGTTTCGGTTTGACTTATATTTTATTAAGGGTTATACTAAAATAAAATGAAGTGTCCATGATCCACGGAAAGAACATCTGTCATTTCAAAATGAAAAAGAACCGTAGGTCGGTGTTTCTATGCGATTTTGTTACGCGTTTTTTTTGTTCATTACCATCACCACTTTATTTACCGTTTTATAAAAGCAAACGAGATTATTATGCCAGAATAGCAGACAAACATGCGTCTGCTACAAGATAATCGAAAATGACTGCACTATTTATACGCAGTTCGTCAATAATTTGGGAATGCTAATGACTTTATTGTTGCGACTGAATAATCGCATAGAACTACCCAGGTACTGTTAACGGAATAAGGTGGTGTTCAGCCCCTGAACTTGATAGTGTCGTCCGCGAGTGATTTGTTGCTGTGCAATTCTATCAGGCGCTATAGCGCATCGCTATTGATAATATTGTATACCTACCCGTTTTCTCTTCACTTTTATACACTCACCTTGTAAGACGTTTGGTCTACAATTAAATGTTTAAATAATCGATATTTGAGTTTTAATCATCGCATTAAGGCTCCACTATGTACTCGACGATACATAATTGGTAAACCCATGAGGGGAACTAACGAAAACCAGAAGAAGTACGATATATCAAAGGACTCAAAAGGCTCGTATGCAGCAAGGGCGCGTATGCAGTAAAATCTAGAAGATTCCAATTGGACCAGGACGTGGAAGAGTAAACCTTGGCTGGATTGTGGAGAAGTGCTGTGCAGTGTTACGTCGAAAGTTTCACCCGCTCGTCGAAGCAGTTGCCAGAGCTAAGTGCCCTTCCTTTGTCCTTCCATACCCCTACATCTTTGTATTTGTTACTTGAAATTAAAGAAAAATGTCGTGTTGGCTTTCCTAAAGAGTTAAAGTATACTTTCACTTGCGCAAATACAAAGATTATCGTAAAAATTTAATTATTTTGTACTACAATTTACGTATGTAGGTACATTCCTTGGTAGCATCGTACTTTGAACTTTGTCGTTAAATTAAGCAACATTATAGTTAAAATATCAAAAATATAAGGTGGCCCATGTTTAGTAAACTTAATATTATACATTATTTAGAGTTTTCAGTAAAATTTGATCAATTTTTATCGTTTTTTTAAACCGCCATGGCGTGACTTAACCTAAAAATAATATATTCATCTCGTCTCTTTCGCCCTCATAGAACATACCTACAGTAATTTCACTGTATTTATAGTATTTTGCCGACTATTTCAGGATTGTCACGGTGCAGTTCAGCGTAGCAAGACTTACATACCTAATCAAGTTGCTACACTTGCTACCAGTCAGCTGAGCGCGCGGCCGGACCCCCAGCGGCAAGTACCACCGTAGTGAGGAGCGTGAGCCTTTTGTTTTATTTTTTATAGTTAACAGTACTAATTTCAGTGAAACTTAAGTTTCTTTTTTATAGCCACAATGTCGAACGAAGATGAAAAATTAATAGCTAAACGATTAAAAGAATTAACTGTTTCGCGAAGTTCAATCAAAGGACAAATTACAAAATTTAAAATCTATTTAAACGCGTTAAACGCTAAAGCAGATATTTCTGTTATTGAATCGGCTGAGCTAAGCCTTAAGGTTAGCAAGCTTGAGAATTTATCATCTAAGTTCGAGACTTTGCAAAGTGAAATTGAGGTCCTGAATTCTGACCAGTTATCAATTGAGCTTGATGAACGCGAGAGAATTGAGCAAAATATTATTACTAATATTGCAACAGCAAAAACATTAATCGAAAAATACAGTACGGTGGAAATCGAAAGACGTAATTCTGCCGCTGTACCTGTAGTTGCTCAATGTTCTCACGACCATCAGGATCAGGGTTTCAAATTGCCGCAAATACAAATATCTAAATTTGATGGTGCCTATTTCCGCTGGCTTGAGTTTCGTGACACGTTCGAAAACCTTATTCACAAAAATGATCGTATAAAGCCTATACATAAATTTCACTACCTCATATCCTATTTGGAAGGCGAAGCGGCCAGGATTATTGCTAATTTAGAAGTGTCGTCGGCTAATTACGAAGAAGCTTGGAAATTGCTCGGCGAGCGCTATAACAATAAGAGATTATTAGTAAATCACCATTTAAGCTCATTGTTTAGCATACAAGCGCCGCCACGAGAGTCTGAAAAGGCACTCCGGTTCTTAGTTGACCATGTCACTAAAAATTTGAGAGCATTGTCGAGTTTAGGCCAGCCGACTGACAAGTGGGATATGTTAATTATATTTATGTTGTCGTCTAAATTAGACAACCGCACTCTTACGAAATGGGAAGAGTACCGTAACACACTTGACGACGTACCGACTTTGGATCAATTTAACAAATTTTTGGTTGATCGCGCAGACGTTCTCGAGGCATTAAATCGTAATAAATATGAAACCGGTAATACTAAATTCTCAACTTCTACGTCACGACCAAGCCCGCCAGCACCTAACCACCAAACTAATACCTACTCTCACAATAACAATAAACAAGAGCGAAACTTTCATGTTAAGTCGTTTGCTGGTGTCAATCAAAATAAGCCGATTGCTAATCAAAAACGCTATACACCTGGCACGGCCGTATGTATAATATGTAGTGATAATCACAGAATACACGATTGTCCTATTTTTGCCGCTAAAGGCATAAAAGAAAAATTAGCCGATGTCGCTAATTATAAGTTATG
>JALPQI010009888.1:0-55911 GCA_025490895.1 Thaumatotibia leucotreta | reverse complement strand
CATCAATGTCATAATTTTTATATTGTCAAAACAACTTACAATATACATATTTATGTGAGAAGCTGAATTTATTTTATTGGCGACGAGATGGACGCCGAACAATTTGCTCAATTTTTGAGCATCCAACAAAAACAACAGGAACAAATGTTACAATTACTAAGTATGGCTCTGACACACACGACAACACGGGCGGAACCGGGTTCCGTGCAGGCCGACGGCAGCGTGACGAGCGCTAACACCCCTGCCCAGGAAACGCGAAACGACAGGATTGCCATTTTTAAAGCATTCAACATGGAAAAATTTAACCCTGACACTTATAGGGTAAGTGACTACATAGATTATTTTGAAACAAAGTGCTCAATACATGCCATAGGATCTGATAGTAATCTAAAGAAAGATCTTCTACTAAACAGCGTAACACCTGACATTTTCAGAGAGATTAAAACGGCTCTCACCCCATGTTTCGAAACCAGCACCTACGCCGACATTCGTACAAAACTCTTGGATTTATATCGAATCAAGAGAACCAGATACCGCGCACTCACAGAGTTTTGGAGTTGCATTCGAGAAAATGATGAGACGATGGAACATTACGCAAACAGATTAAAAGCGCTGAGTCTAGACTGCGCTTACGACGACAAACTATTAGAACGCCAGCTACGGGACCGCTTTGCCACAGGCCTGAACCACGTTGAACTTGAAACGGATTTAAAACAGAAGTGGCCCAACCTGACGGAAGAAAGCAACGGACACACAACTGAAGTAACATTCGCTACGTTATTTTCAATCGCACAATCCCGTGAACAAGCAGAACGTGACACACTATCTTCGAACATTAAGAAAATCGAAAAGAAATTTAACCCTGATCGACAACAATCGACTAAATACAGAAGCCCTCGGAGAATTCGCTCCCACCAGTGCGTACGATGTGGCAAGAACGACAAACATAACATAGCAGACTGCCCGGCAAGGAAACATACTTGCGAGGAATGCAGCACAGAAGGTCATTATGAAAGTTGCTGTATAAAAACTGGTCGAGCGTATTTAATGAAATACAGGCCCACCAAAGACAGACCTACACTTAGACACAATAACTTAAAACGTGTAACTAATGCTACAGGCAGCAGATCATCCTCCTACTCAAACGATTCTTCAGAGGACTGTAACACCGATGACGAACTGGTATGCAACGTCACACAGACACGTAACAGAGACTGTAAAAGAATAGACGTAATTATCAATGGCAAACCTTGCACTATGGATTGGGACCCGGGATCAGCATACTCAATCATAAGCACATCCTTCTGGCGACAAATCGGGTCTCCGACATTGACTACGGCACCTAAATTAACAGCATATGGTAATCATCAACTTAAGCCAATAGGAAACACTGACGTTACGGTAGAAGTCGACGAGAAACAGAAGATTGTCTCCGTTGTCGTTATGAAACACGCAGACCCGATGCTTTTTGGGCTACATTGGAGTGAAACCTTTGGAATGGAGTTCCCCAAACCTGTATACTCCATAAAACACATCACACCTACAACATTAGAACAAGTTATTGACAAATATAAACCGCTTTTCGACGGAAAACTTGGGAAGGTTGAGAACTACCTCGTTAATATCCACATAAAACCAGGAGCTGAACCCGTACATTTACCAGCTCGACCTATCAAGTTCGGAATGAAAAAAAATATAGAAAAAGAAATAACACGCCTCGTACATGAAAACATTATATACCAGGTAGATCCGAATATTACACCAGTTGAGTGGGCTACACCCACAGTGAACGTCGTCAAACAAAACGGAGATATTAGAATCTGCGGAGACTACAGAAGTACACTAAACCCTGTGTTGATCAAACATTTACACCCAGTTCCACTTTTCGACCAACTACGACAAAAATTAGCACAAGGCAAGATATTTTCAAAAATAGACCTTAAGGACGCTTACCTACAGTTTGAAATTGCACCAGAATCTAAAAAGTATTTAACACTTTCGACACACCTAGGATATTTTAGATACAACAGAATGCCTTTTGGGATATCTACAGCGCCCTCCATTTTTCAACACTACTTAGACGAACTATTAAAGGATATTCCTAACACGGCTGTCTATTTCGACGACATTGCAATTGCTGGCGGAGACATGAAGGAACACCTGCGGACACTTGGGCTTATCTTTGAACGTCTGCTGAAAGCCGGTTTAAAAGTGAATTTAAAGAAGTGTTCATTTTTAAAGGAACAAATAGAATACCTTGGGCATACAATAGATAAAGACGGCATACGACCTACAAAGGAAAAAATTGAAGCAATCTCTAAAGTTGCGGTTCCAAATAACTCAAAAGAATTGAGATCATTTCTCGGACTCGTTAATTTCTATGAACGCTTCATACCACATTTACACGGACTATGTGCGGACTTACACGAACTAACGGGTAACAGGAAACCGTGGAAATGGACAAAACATGAAACTCAGATTTTTGAAGCCACTAAACAATGCATTGCTGGATCAAAACCACTGACTGCATTTGATGAGGATCGACCAATTTTTCTCGCATGTGACGCCTCTGAGAAAGGCGTTGGGGCAGTATTATATCACAAAAATGGGAACACAGAGCATCCCATAGCATTTGCATCAAGAAAACTGCGAACAGCCGAGACGAAATATTCAGTAATTGATCGTGAAGCACTTGCAATTTTATTTGGAATAAAGAAATTCGACCAATATTTGCGCGGAACTAAATTTACCTTGTTTACTGATCACAAACCTTTGATACACATTTTAGGTGTCCGACGCAATCTGCCAAAAGTAGCAAATAACAGACTAGTCAGGTGGGCACTAATAATAGGCAGCTACAATTACGAAATATTATATAAAAAAGGTGAGAATAACATACTGGCCGACTGCTTCTCCAGATTGCCAAACTCTGAGACTCAGCCATCTGAAGTCGAGCGTGCAGTACATCGAATCGAGTCACGCATTTTAGAAACTAAAATGGCAGACTTCCACCTCTCCGAAGAACTTCTAATGCAGATGACTAGCCAAGACCAAATTCTATCAGAAGTTTTAAAGTTCATTAAGACTGGCTGGAGGGAGCTGCAGTATACCAACGACATTAAACATTTTTTCAAAAAGCGCAATGAATTGTCAGTAGAGAAAAAAATTATATTGTGGCAAGGCAGGATGGTAATACCTGAAAAATTACGGTGCAAGGTCCTTACTTATCTTCATAGAGGACACCCCGGAATATCGGCAATGAAAGCGCTTGCTCGTTTTTATGTTTGGTGGCCGTCCATTGATGAAGACATTGATCAATATGTTAAGAGATGTTGTAGATGTCAGCAAAATAGACCTCATTGTCCAGAACTACCGGTTTATTCATGGTCCATCCCAGAGAAGGTATGGGAGAGGATCCATATTGATTTTGCCGGCCCCTTCGAAGGTACTTACTGGCTAGTTCTGAGTGATGCCTTGTCAAAATGGATCGAAATTAAGCCAATGCACAATATTACGACGTCTAAATTATGCAATGAGTTAGATAATATATTTTGTACCTTCGGACTACCGGAAATTATTGTTTCTGATAATGGCCCTCAATTTACATCGCGAGAATTCAAACAGTACTGCAAAAATCAAGGAATTTTACATATACGCTCATCACCTTATCACCCAAGGACCAATGGCCTAGCGGAACGTCTAGTACGAACATTTAAATCGAGATTTGCATCTGCAACTGAACCTCAACAACAGCGACTACGAGAATTTCTGTTTACGTACCGAATTACTCCACATAACACCACGGGCAAGTCTCCAGCAGAACTGATGTTTGGCCGCCAAATAAATACGTTGTTGTCCAATATCCGGCCAAGTAAGCGAAGAGAACTACAGTACAAACAAGTAAGGGCCAATATCGAAGGCACGACGAACAAAGCAAATTACACCCCCGGCTCCCCTGTATACCACAGAACACGGCTTGAAAAAACCTGGCAACCGGGAGTAATATTCGAACAAAAGAATCGCTACTCGTATACTATTGCAACGCCGAATGGGAACACTATCAGGCGCCACGCAGATCATATTCGCCCTAGACTACCGTCACTCAACAATCCTCAGACTCATCCAGAATCATCACAGCCTTCATCCCCTGACACATCACCTTTGACGCCCTCAACAGATATGTTCCGCACGCCAAACGCCACTTCTAGCCCTGGTCCGTCACGAGCGCCACCTAATGAAACTCTCGTGAACCTTCCAAATGATATCACTACGCCCACAACCATCGCAGAGGATCCACATCATCCAGAGGGTAACGGATGCTTGCCCCAGGGTCCAGACACCGCACCCGCATCTCCAATACCACGTCGCAGTCAGCGGCTGACCAGACCGCCTCGCAGGCTCATCGAAGAAATGTGATAAGGGATGGGGGGGACGAATGTAGTATACCTTACCTCCTTCCTTTAGATGTAGAAAAGCATTTTAATTAGAACATCAATGTCATAATTTTTATATTGTCAAAACAACTTACAATATACATATTTATGTGAGAAGCTGAATTTATTTTAGATGAAAGTATTATAAACATTGCATTGTCATGGAGACTTGACACGAGTTCCAAATTTCATTGCAATCGGTGCAGTAGGGGTGGTCGAAAAATCGAGCGCTAAATTTGAAGCATCGACGACAGTTGATGATACGCGGTGAAGTTAATAAAAGTCGTAAGCCGCTATTCCCTTGATTAAAAAGAAAGGAATCCTATGGGAAAAAAATACTTTTGACTAAAATATATACTCAGGTAAACATAGTAGATTTATTAGTTGCGACTACTTCATGTATATGTTAGTATTGTTAGTATATTAAAATTTTAGCCAACACAGCGAAGTGTTGGCTAAAAAAATTACCCAATTTAACCGTAAGAATTGAAAGTTTTCGCTTTGCTGCTGCTGACTTAATCAAGATGCGTTACCTATAATACGTAGGTACATTAAGTTCAATAAACCAAGACCATATGTATATTTTTGCGTTTTCACAAACCTGCAGTAGGTGGTGTGTACACAGGTGTCTGATTGCCACCGGGGGTGCCGGGGGAGGCGGGTGTCCCGTGAGGGGAGCGCGGGGACAACAGAGATGCGTGGGGTGCCGCTACGCCCGGCGTCTCGATGTTCGGATCTGCGCCTGACTCCAGAAGCATCTGCAGGTAATAGTCAACAATGCGGTAAGCGATTTGGCCTGCTACCGCGAATACCGAAATTCGCAAATTTCGAGGATTTTTCTCTGTCACCCCAAGGACGCCTTCGTTGGAGTGCCAAAGACAAATCCCCGAAATTTACGGACTTCGGTGTTCGCGGTAGCAGGTCAGTTTTCTGACACGATATCTAGGCAGCGTCAGGCCGCGAATTCGCTAATGCACCAGATCTTTTCAATCTTAAATATACGGCATTAGGAGGTTCAACCCTTTGACCAGGGGAGCTACCACGATCTAGTAATGCGATTCAGTTTAGGACCTATTCTGAAACACGATTTGTTAGTTCTATATTATAATTGTCAAAAACAGATAAGATGAACCTAAACTGAAAATAATTTAAAAGGTTCATGATAGCCCCCCAGTTTTAGCAAGTGGGCCTTTTATTTGTTGGCGCAGGTGAAAATGCATTTACGCAAATGCATACGGGCTGGGGGAGCCCGGGTTGTTGATGTATCTGGGTGGAGTATTGTGTCCAACATACCATTGAGGGTGGTATGTGGGACACAATACTCCAAGACCTGCGATGTTACCCTCTTTTCCGTTAAGTGGAGTACAACAGGGGCCAAAACTACAAATCTTTACTTTTTTTATGGAAATTTATATAACTTGTAGAATTGTACACTTGTAAAGTTTTGAGGGATAGGCCACAGGTGGCTGGACAGGAGTAGTTCCGAACCAAGAGCACCTATATAAATACTTACAGCCACAATTTGATCGTCTCCAGCCAGTGCTGCTTTCATCAGGACAGTCAACCCTGCAGCATCTGTAGCATCAAGACCCGTAGATGGCAGGAGTGCCTTCACGCCTCCCAACAGGTCTGGTCGTCCGCTGAGTAAAGCCCGCTGGGCGAGGCCCAGCGCTGCTCTGGACAGCTCGTCTGGGTTCCGTGTGCAGCGTGACCATGCTGGTTCTATTGCTTCTTCCATTCTGTCAATTAATATGAGTTATGGGTTTAAGGGCCTTTCACCATCCCCGGTTAAAATATATCTGTCAATAAATGTTAGCTGTCCTTTTCTTCTGTCTCGAGGAAAAGGGTACTGTACTGATATTTTTTATTGGATTATTTATTTTTATTGTGAATCAGGTCGTTAAAGGTTTTGACTTAATTAAATCCTCGCTGATGCTCTCAACCACAAACAATAGGTAAGTACTTATTTTTTTATCAGAGATCAGCGTTAGTTTGTTGCAGTATACTATGTAGGTACGTTTTGCGTATTAAATATATGAAAAAATGAAACTAGTTGCCACTTTCCTTCTACATCCAATAGATTGTAAATAACGAATTAAGACAAGTACAGATATTTACAAAGATGATCTCTCATCATCTGTTCCTTCTGTTTATATTTTTCATGGCCCGATATTGCAAACATTTTTATTCATCATCAGCCTATGATAGTCCACTGCAGGACGTAGGCCTCTCCTATTAACTATGCGTATAGACGCATTAGGAGGTAAATGCCCATAATCTCCACGCTGGGCAAGCGGATTGGCGATCGCAGTAATGTGTCCACTATGATGACGCTGCTGCCCATCATCAATCTTTTATCAAATAGTGGTCAGTGACACTTCAATCCCTTAGCCGTGTAGTGACGGCAGTAAGAATACATTTGTCACCACCCCAACTCCTCCTGCGGGTGTCGTAAGAGAACATTTTTATTGTTTTATTGGAACTGCAAACTTACGAGACCGGTCTGGGCGGGCAGTCAGCATGAGGCAGCAGCAGCCTGGCAGCTTGAAGCACGTCATCGGCATCTGGCACAGAATCGGTCGGAGGTCGTAACGCCGCATGAGCTCTGGAAAATTGATTAAACATATTATGTCACGTCATCAACATTTCTCAGTCCACTGCTGGACGTAGGCCTTTCCTATTATCTATGCATATCGACGCATTAGGAGGTAAATGCCCATAATGGCCACGCTCAGAAAGTGGTTAGCGATCGCAGTAATGTGTCCACTATGCTGATGCTGCTGCCCATCATCAATTTTGCATTAAGGAATATACATTGACACTGGGATCGAAGTGTCGACTTTGTTAGTCGACTCTTGACGACACTCACAGGAAGTTTTAGGTAACTATGTGAACTTGTGAAGCCTGCTCATGAACTACCTATTTTCTCTTCCTACTTACTATATGTAGACAGATGATTGATTGGACTGCAGTGTTACCTTTATGCTCTGCTGCATACACCTAAAGGACTTGCTATTGTAGAAGATGGAACCAACCCTAAACATGGCATGTGGACGGAGATGTTCTGTGTCTCCTAAATAAAGGCTTGAGCGGTGAGCACCCAATGATGCGTTTGGCAGGACGTAAAGCGCTATGTCGAACGTTCATGCTTACGATTGCATTTGTTTAACATGGACGCAACGCCGTGCACCAACCAACACTACACGGTGCACGCATCGCTCGCTATAGCATTTGCCACACTGAATGCGTTCATGTCCACGGTTAGGTTACATTGAACATTTTGTTCGATTCGACCAGACAAATACTTAAAGGTGGCGACTGACTTAAGACTAAGATTGTCAGCCTCCGTAGTCTAGTTGGTGGTAACCCTGCCTAGAAAGCTGGAGGTTCCGGGTTCGAATCCGGCGATAGCATTATTTGTGTATTTAGGTATTTATCACAAATATTTGTTCCTTGGTCATGGCTGTCTATGTAGGTATTTTTTTTTTTTTTTTTTTTTTATATTTCAATCTTCAAATAGTACCAATGGCCCTCGCTATAGATACGGGCGACCATTGGACGTAATATGTGAGAGATTCCCGCATGAGAGACGGGCAATCTTTGTTTTATACTGTTAGTTACGTTACAGTTTAAGTATTTGTACTTTTTTGTGTATCACATTTAATTTTGTTGCTTCGTGGTTGTACTTTTATGTTGTTTACGTTTTATTAAATTTCTTCAGGCTGTTTATGATGTCGTTAGTGTAATTAATAAATGATTCTTTTGTCGCTTCTTTAAGTATTATTTCCTGCAGGTTATAAGGATTTACATTGTTAATATTGCATACTAATTCGTGATTATTTCTTTTATTTGCATATCTAGGACAGCTTTCTAGTAGATGTTTTATGCTCTGTGGTGTTGTATCATCACACGGGCACGTATTGGTTTCAGTGATGTGGTGTCTGTTGAGGTAAGTTTTGTTATATCCGTGCCCTGTGATGATTTGCGTAATTTGGAATGTTAAGCTAAAATGTTGTCTAAAGGTCTTAATATCTTCGAGAGTCGGTAGCCACTGTTTAACATGTGTGCCTGTCGTACAGGTTTGGTATATGGTTTCATGATTTTTTATCGATTCAGCGTGGAGATTTTTCTTGTGAAATGACAAGGGGAATTTAAAGTAATCCGGCTGTTTGTGTTGCGATGCTGCTGATTTGGCGGCCATGTCAGCCTCCTCATTACCGAGGAGGCCAACATGTGCCTTGATCCAGCAGAATTCTATGCTGTGTGCCTGCTCTCGTATTTGGACTATGCGTTTGTGGGTCCTATTTATAGTTGCATTTGTGCTGTTTCTACAGCTCAGCTCAAAGAGTGCTGCTTTGGAGTCCGAAAAGATGGTTGCATGCTCCAGGCCGAGTTTCCAGCATAGGTTGCATGCTTCTTCAATTGCCAGGCATTCTGCCTGGAACACCGTGCAACTGCTATGCAGTTTTAATTTTTTGGTGTGTCTGCGACCATCCGGGTAAAGTATGACAACTGCAGCGCCTACTACTCCATCGTGTTTGCTGCCGTCTGTGTAGACTTGGTGCATGTTGGTGGAGCAGTAGGGCTCCAGTTCTTGGTTGTTGTTAACATCCTTGACTACGATATGAGGGCGTCGGGCAGGATGTAGGAGTTCTGTAACTGGTGCTCTCCCATCATACGTTATGTCGTCAGGTAAGTAATTTGTGACTTTAGTACGTTTCACCTTCTCTATGGAGGCAACCTCCTTCACCTTAGCAGGTAGCGGTGTGAGTCCTGCCCGTGCAATTGACGGAATGGTGGGCAAGGTTCTAAAGCCATGGAGAATCTTGATGGCAAATGCACGTTGAAGGCTAAGTAAGGAGTTGCATACCTTTTTATAGTTCGTAGCATGCCACCAAACTTCTGCTGCATAGGTAATGATAGGCTCGATGACCTGCCTATAAATGATGTCAATGTTGGCAGCATGTACTCCCCACGTTGGTTTGATGAATATACATATTCTTTTATAGATTCTATGGGCTTTATTAGCGATGTATAATGTGTGCTTGATGAAGTTAAGATTCTGGTCGATAATAACGCCCAGCAGCTTAAAATGCGTGTCGAACGGTATTGGGATATTATTCATGTGGATATTAGCTGCTTTAGCTTTTGGTGTATGGGCTATCATTTTAGTTATTAATGGGCCAAATTCCAATTTGTTATTTTTGCCCCATAAATAGGCTAGGTTTAGTAACTTATTGGCATTAGCTTCTAATTCTATTACATCTTTCCCTGAGCAAATCATAAGGACATCGTCAGCGTATGCTTGGATGTAATTATGCTCAGGTGTATCTTTTTCTAATAGGGTGTACATTATGGCATTCCAAAAAATGGGTCCAAGGACCGAGCCCTGGACACATCCCCTGGTTTGCGCTTTTGTCACTGTCGTGTCAGAATAATTGAGAGTTATTGTGCGATCCTTCAAGTAGCTACAGATTATTTTCAATAGGACACTGGGGCAATTGATGTCAGATAGCCTTTTGAGTAATGTAGGCCACCAGGCGTTATCAAACGCTCCCGCAATGTCGAGCGATATGGCAACTGTAAGGCGACCATTGTTTTTGCATTCCCTTATTTTGTTAACAGCACTGCTAAGTGTATCATTGGTGGACCGCTGTTCCCTAAAACCATACTGATCGTTGCTACAGGTGTTACTTATATTCATGTGATAGGTGAGTCTAGTAGCTATAAGTTTTTCCAGTACCTTTCCTAGAACATTGATTAGACCTATAGGTCGGTAGGCAGATGTTTCCTTGTAGTTCGTTTTGTTTGGCTTAGGGATTGTCCTGATGTAAGCGGCTTTCCAAGCAGTGGGGAAGTATTGTAATTTAAGGCACCTGTTGTACAGGTTGGTAACATCTTCAGGGTAACACTCGATGTAATGCCTACATATGTCAGCCGTTAAATGGTCCGGTCCCGGTGCCTTTTTAGGACTCATGTTTTTTATAATTTCTGTGATCTCGTGAACGTTAAATAGTGGTTCATCATTGTTTATTTCAGGATCTTTATTGATAATGTTATTGGTTACAGTTTCTCTTATTTGTTGATGGTATGGTGTGTCATTGTTAACGGAATCTAATGGAAAGAACTCTGTGGCGAGTTTTTCTGCAGTGTCAGATATTGATGTTGTGTAAGTCCCTTCGTCGGTTTTGAGGGTAGCAGGCGGTTGCACTTGTGAGGAGCTTTTTAGTAGGCGGTTGGTGACGGACCATACATCGTCTTTTCCTTGGTTTTTACAAAATTCGCGAAAGTGTTCAGTTGATGTTGTGCGTATTTGTTTCTCGCCTCGGCCAATTCGCGAATTACGTTGGTGATGTCTTTTCTGCCTCTTTTCAAATCTTGTAGGCGATGGTGTAGGTGTATAACTTGTTTTTTCATGTCAGTTAATTGCTCGGTCCACCATGGGGCTCTTGTATAAGGTTTTTTCCGAGCAAAGACTTTGTCGCAGGTTTTAGTTAATACCTTTGTTAAGTTTATTATGTAAGAGTCAATTCCGGTATCACTAAGTGTTTCAATTTCAATGTTATTTATTGCAGATTGTTCCATATTTAATTTGAGCTCATGTGTAAAGTTTTCCCAATTTGCATTTTCTGTGAAATATTTATAGGTCGTTGTATAGGTCTTCTTTTTGGTCTTATTGTGATTGGTGTTTATTTGGAACTCAATTCCATGATGGTCTGAGGTGGGTATAATTCCGGGGTTAACACTCCAATTTTTGATTAAGTGTGCAATGCCTATGGACGCTAAAGTTAAATCTACTATTGAGGTTCTTATTTGCCCATGTGTGATAGTTTGAAATGTAGCTTCGCTTCCAACGTTGCATACTACCAGATCATTGGCAATCGCGAGATCGCAGATGGCTCTGCCCCTGTCATTGTTTTTAGGCGATCCCCACGACGTATGCCAGCCATTAAAGTCACCGCATATTATGTGTTCTGCATGCGGATATGACTTCAGGATTTGCTCAATTTGTGATATTGTATTTATGGGATCTTCTCCAGGTTCGATGTATACTGAAGTTAGCAAGATTTTCTTGGACCCCAGGAGTAGTTGCACCGTGGCAATGTTAGTGGTTGCGTGCTGCGTAATCCCAATAAAGTTGCCTATGTTATGTTTAATGGCAATACAGGCCTTGGTCCTGTTGCTTGCATCGCCGTATTGATACAGATCGTAGCCGTCAATGTTTTTCATTGTATTTTGTTTACCAACACATGGTTCTGTGATGAATATTATGTCATATTCATTAACTCTAGCACTTTGCATTAACTCTTGGGTTGCGTTAAAGCCCTTTCCAAGATTGCATTGAACTGCTGTGAGATTATTACTATTATTGGTGATCTTTGGGACGCCCTTAGCAATAACGGACAGCCGCCCGAGCTATGCGATCCCACTTTACCCACTCGGGGCAAGATTGGCTATATGCGTAATGACCATGTTCCCTTTCGCTGTTAACGCAGTTAACACAGCAAGGCGCAGACTCACGTTTGTTGCAGCTGCGCGTATCGTGGTTGTCCGCGCAGTATGCGCATTTACTCTCGGATCTACACTCTGTTTATATGTATCTATTATAAATATCGTCGCCTGGTACTGACATCAGAAGCCTTAATGGAGCTTACCGTGGGACTAGGTCGGTTCGTGTAAAATGTTCCAAGATATTTTTTTTAAGATATTATTATGTTTTTTTTTTCAATGTAAATATTTAAAAAGAAACCCACCTGATGACGCGGACCCACTCGCCGAGGGGTGGTAAGGCTCCGGCGCCGCGTTCACCCCAGAGTCCGTTTGCACAACTGGCAGTCGAAGTTGTATTAGAGTTGTGCTCCAACTGGAAGGTTTAAAACAATTTAAAGGAATTTTGTAAATTCGTCGTTTGCTTTTATGATAGGATTGATAGGTATTAATAAGAGGTTGAATGCCTTGAGACCAGTAGGCTTAGCACAGGATTAGTGCGACAATATGTTGCCGCGAGATAGATTATCTATCCCTCTTTTATTCATATAGTTAGTGAAAGATGGAAAATCTGTCTCGTATACTGACATACGAATCATGTGCTAAGCATATAGATCCGTTCAGATTAATGTCTTTGTCGCATTAATAAGAAATAGTCACACAGAGAGAAAACTACGATAGGCTACTGAGCGTTAGATATTAGTATCTTGGTTTCGTACGCTGGTGCAGCATATTTCGTTAGCTCCTGTCGATACACAGCGCAGATACTTACGCTACAATTATGATGGGAACGTTTGGAATTATGGAAATGTTTAACGAGGAGTAGTTTCTAATTACACAAGTTACTACAGTACCTAGGCATTTCGGAGGTTAAGGGGTTATGGCGTTGACGAAGCCTGTTGTGCATTATTTTAATAAGTTCAATGCATATTGTGTGCAACCCGCTTTTCGACAAAAGTGACAATGAGGGTAGTTTTCCTCCTTCGCCGCCCCCGCCAGTGCTGCCCGCGGCCAGCACCCGCTCTAGCTGAGCGCAAGCCCGCAGTACACGTCGGGCTTTGGTCGCGGATACTTCATGATGAGAATCCTCTAAATGGATCAAAACATGTCGAGCAATTATCGACTTAAATTACGTGAGTAACCCGTGCGATAAATATTTAAATGTTTGAGTCTCACGTTAGTTATAATTCTAAAAAAGTTCAATGCATGTCGAGCTACCTGCGAGCACCGCATGAAGTAGTATAGCGCACGTTCAGCAGCGGGCGACAGCGGCGCGTGGCGCGGCGTCACGCGGCGCAGCACTGCACGCAGCTCGGCCGCTGAGCCCGCGCACGTCGTCAGTAGCACCGACGCGCCCGAGCCCGTGCTGCCGGCCGAGCCTGCAGAGGTGCCTGAACCACCTGGAAAAGAATGCAGTGATGCAATATAGCAGAAATCCTCTACAACCCAACGAATCACACACATACATAATCAGTCTCTAACCAAGAAGCCACCGGAAACGAAATATCACGTAACCATGATACAAGGTGATTTATTAGGTATTCACCGGCCAAACTTTAGGGGGTTAATTCTGAGGTCACGTTGATGAATTTTTACTATGAGATCGACCTCCGAATCGTGAAAAAAAATCGAATGTTCCACACAAACCCACATATTAGTAGACGGAAATGTATGAAACATCAGATTTTTTCCCGTTTCGGATGTCGGTCCCGTAGTAAATTTGAATTGTGGCCATAGTAAATTGAATTAATGGAATTTTGGCCTCTCCTCTAGCCAGCCTCTCTTATTTTAGAATTATAACTAACGTGAGACTCATTAATTTGACGGGTTACTTACTCACGTAATTTTAGTCGATAATTGCTCAACATGTTTCGATTCATTTAGAGGATCCTCATCATGGAGTAACCGCGAAGAAAGCCCGACGTGTACTCCGGGCTTGCGCTCTGCTAGAGCGGGTGCTGGCCGCGGGCAGCGCTGGCGGGGGTGGCGAAAGGGGAGAACTACCCTCATTATCACTTTTGTCGAATAGCGGGTTGCATACACCACTCTCTACGTCACTAGGTCGAACAAAACATCGAGGGTATGGATCGAAACATGTCGAGCAATTATCGACTAAAATTACGTGAGTTACCCGTTTGTTCAATATTTAAATAAGCCTCTCTTATTAATTGACTATGCGTGTGTTACGCAATACGAGGTACATACATGCCCATAACTGCGACGACGTTAGGCAAGCGAGTTGGCGATCGCAGTAGTCTGTACTGTCCATCATGAATCATCTCTACGACGAATATTCATACGTATAATCAGATTCCAAATAAACCCACTTCCGACCGTAATCGATACTGTAAGAGTGTTCAGCGGTAACTTTGTCTTTCCACAAGAACATTGGCATTTTCGCAAGTTTTTGGGATGTGATTGCGAGAACTAGGATTGTTACCATGTATGTACTTACGGTTGGCTGCAAAAGTTCATACCCACTTTCATTGGATACGCAATTCTGCAGCCGGTACTACATGAATTGAAATTGGTTGTGTTGCGGCACTTGCGGCATTATGAATCAAAACATGAAGATACTAAGAAGACGTAAAACAAGTAACCCAGAAGAGAAGTTTATACTGAAAAGAAATACTTAAAAGACAGAGTACCTAAGTAAGAAAAAGTCTTACCAGAACCGTTTGTAGTGATCCCAGAATCATGGCTCTGTCCCAACTGCCTGTGCTCTGGACGACAGGCACTCGATGACGAGCCTGAACCCATCGAGCTCATAGACTCCCATCGAGAAATAGACAGCGCACCTGAAAGAAAAACATAATGTTCAATGTTTTTGTCAATAAAATTGTACAGCCAGTATGAGGGTAGGGACACTAGTGAGTGATCTGAAGGCTCTATACGGTCGATAGTTAGATTGCCAACAATGTCATCGTCTATGTCTCTGTCATTGATTTGATGTGCTCTGCAAGTACCTATAGATACCGTCTGTGACGGCTTACGTTAAAGACCGATGTATAATAAATAAATAAATAAAATAATAAATATCTTGGGACATCTTACACAAATCGACCTAGTCCCACGGTAAGCTCAATTAAGTCTTGTGATGTGGGTACCAAGCGACGATATATATAATAGATAGATACATATAGATACTTACAATACATGGACAGCCATGACCAAGGAACAAGTATTTGTGATAAATATATACACAAGTAATGCCCTCACCGGGATTCGAACCCGGAACCTCCAGCTTCGTAAGCAGGGTCACTACCAACTAGGCTACGGAGGCTGACATTAGTCACGGTCCACAGCAATATAGATCTACACGCACGTGAGTAAAATTCAAATTCATTTTTGACACTTTGGTGACGTGGCATGTAAGTCATAGCTTATTGTAGGTATTTGACGTTGAAGAGATTATGATAGGACTGAAGAATTTTACCTGATGCAACTCGACCAGCGTTCAAATGGCTGTACGGCTGCAACAGCCCCCACAGGTCGGCGCAGTTGGCGACGGCGTGGTCGACCACCGCCGGCGTCACGGGCCCCGTGGAGGCTCCCGCAATCAATGCGATCTCTTCCAGGAGCGTCTCCATGCCGGCGCAGAGATAGATCGCCGCGTATCTGGTAATATTCATTCATTATTATGCTCGCCTTTCACTGCGAGCGGAGTCGACTCATTAATCCATAATCACCAAATAAAAAATTTAAAAAACCGACTTCATCCGGTTTCTCCAAGATTCCCGATTTGTTTCCATCATTGGTTTCCTCAAATCCTACTTTCTGAATGCAAATTCTTGTAAACGAATGAAAATTACCAAAAGAGCCATACATGTACCTATAACATTGGAAGAGATCCCTCGATTTCTCCAGGATCCCATCATCAGACCCCAACTTGGTGCCAATGGGACCATCTCGGGGTAATACACGTTCGACCACAAAAAGAAATTTTAGAATCGGTTCACTATTCTCGGAGATATCAGGTAACATACATACATCAAAAAAAAAAAATTCTGTCGAATTGAGAACCTCCTCCTTTTTTTGAAGTCGGTTAAAAATAGAATCACATGATTTTTGAACGAGCCCCTTAAACCGTCGCCTTCGAACTTTCGGCGCTCAGGCTCGGCTTATTTAATTACTATGTGTACCTATTGAACGCTTGAAAGATGTTTTCTCCCCTCTTGGCCTCAACCATTAACTTCAGCCCTTGTCCGTGCACCACGAACTCAACTCAAAATCAGTTTTATTTTTATCGCTGGCTGGCTGGGTGACAAAGCTGGTCGTTTAGGTTTAAAATGCACATTCATTAGACAAGATAACGTGCCAATGATCTTCATGAAATGGAAGAAGAGGAAGACACTCTGGCCACCAGTTTGACAGATAGAAACAAGAAAAAGTATATCCATCTCCCTTTTTAGGGCGGCAATATTAGCATAAGAAAATGCTAATATGATGCTCTTTGACTACGCACGAAAGATACAAATCCTGGCTAAACTATTAACCTTTTGGACGCCAAGGCCTGACATATTGGCACCGCATGTTCAACGCCAAAGACCGATACATAAGTCTTGGTCCACAGAGCAATCTAGACCTACACACATGTACCTACGTAAAATTCAATTTCAGTTTTGAAATTTTGTTGACTTTGCGTTCGAGGGACAGCTTTGGTATTTGACATGCTCAAAAGGTTAATGGATAAGGATGCTTAGCCAAGTTGCCAATCGCTAGCACTTAGTCACTCTTTCATATTAGAGCGACAAAGACAGTTAGCTGCCTTTCGTTTACGATTGACGATTAAGCTTTAACGATTGGCAACTTGTCTAAGCACCAACGGTCTTACTCGTGAACGAATGAAGCCACGCGGACGTCGAGCATCCAGCGCTGGAAGCGGCCCGGCGCCAGGCTGGTGCGCGCGCGCGCCGCTGAGCCCAGCCGTCGCGCCGCGCTGCCCGACGTCGCGTACATCGTTGCTGCGCGTTGGCAACCCTGACGAATGTTGTTGACATCATTTAATACATAAACTCATACAGAACTTACTTGGTCCGACAGCCGACTGGCGTTCTAAATGGTAACTTTTAGGGACGAGTGTCGGATGGTTCAAGAAGAACGCAGTGGATAGAGTGCCACAAGAAATTAACCTTTTCATCACACTTGCTGTCTAAGCGCGCCATTGTTTGCGCGCGCAGCGGGAGTAATAGAAAAGTGAAATTCCCTAGGGAGTAATAGAAATGTCAGTACGTCATTTAATAATGTTATTTCTTAAAACTTATTTTTTTGTCGGCACGTGTGATGAAAAACATTGTATGCATCACGGTCGGTAAGCGGAATACTAACTCGAGTCATAAAAGCCCTCCGCCTAACGGCGTCGGGCTTCTAACAATCTCGTTAGTAATAGTAGTAGTAGTAAAACACTTTATTGTACAGAAAAAAACAAATCATAACATGAAAAATAATCACTTTTAAAATAAGTACAAAGGCGAACTTATCCCATTAAGGGATAAGTTCGCCTTTGTACTTTAGTAATTCCGTACTTACCTCCCTTGATGCACAATGTACTATTAACCCTTTATAGGGCACCAGTCTCAAAAACGACCACTATCTTCTTTCATAATTTTCTTGTATATAATTTTTTGTATTGGCTGGAATTCAGGATTTTTCTCCACTAGTAGTTATTTGTATTAATTGCTGGCGTTTTTAAACTTTGCGTACGAGTCATTCCAATTCATAGGAATCATGCTTAGCTCATTAGCTCTAGAAATCATGTTGATTACCTGTAGCTAACTATACCTAACCAAGTACAAAAGTTACCTTAATGCAAGCGTCAGCGAGTGATGTGCTAAGTACAATCCTGAAGGCTCCGGCGACCTCATGCTTTGAGCAGAAACCGAAGTTCTGTGACAATCGTTGGGCTTCCCGTGATATTCGTACCAAGGCTCTGGAAAAATATAACAAAAACATTACAGGGTGTTTCTATCATTTCGTGCAAATTGGGAGAATTTGGGAGAATTTTTTATTTTCATTTTTTTGTTGTGGCAATGGTAAGACTTACGAAAAAGAAACATTAATCTATAATACATTTTCAATTGTACGCAAAATTGACCGATTTATGAACAAAAGATTTTTTCAAAAGAAATGGTAATGACGTATAGAATATGGGAATGAAAACGCGATGTTGGTAATGATAGGTCAAAAAAAGAAATAATGTAGTCGAAAGTTTAAGTTTGAATTTTGAGATCTTTTAATGAATAACTTGTTATATTTGGAATATACCTACTGAAAATGTAGTTTTGAATATTACATGTTACTTTCAACAGTCAGGTGCATGATAAAAAACGAGAATGGTAATTAACATAAGATGGTGGCAAGAATTTAATACTGAAATTCATTACCATAATTTTTAGTTCATTACCATTCTCTTTAGTATGTTAACAGTAAATTACGGTAGTGACAAGAATGGTAATGACTTTTCCTTACCTTTTGTAGATTAACTCTTTAAAAATAAATGCAATTGCAGGTCCATTCATTCACTAAGCATTCGAATAGAATATTCATTATTTAAGTATTCACAGTTCAATAAAACACTTAAAAATTAATATCAAAACAGTGCAAATGGCAATGAAAAAAAACTGTACCAAATCCAAAACTCCGCCGCGATATATTTTTTCATAAAAAAATGGCACACGTCCGTCTTGTTCACTGTTTACTAGCCGACTGAGGTGAGGATCGCGGACAGAGGGAACTTCGTATAAAATAACATTTGCAGTGCCTACTGGCCAATTCCGTTGTTGCAAACTATATATATGGTAATGAAATTATTTTCTTGACAAAAAGATTTTGCTGCAGTGGATTTAAATATTCAGTGTTAAAACTGTTAAACCACTAAACTTTCATTCCCTTATAAATACTTCATCTAAATTAAGTGGTTGAATCAAAGTAGTACATGTAATAGTTATGTAATTCGCTCTCAAATCTGTAAGTCTAGGTTCTGACCGGTGATGGTAATGAGTTTTTAGCATGTTTATATTTTATTTATATATTTTATGTTGCAATAATAGAATTAATTTTAGATGCTAAGTATACCTATGAACCTCACGCAACATATAAAAAATATTTGAAATGAATTTAGGAGTTAGTTTATTTTTTATTTCAGTAAACATATGATTTGCACGAAATGATAGAAACACCCTACAACGGTAGCACGGTATAGCTGCTCAATCAAGCTAAGGCCAACCAAGCCAACTAAGTGTAAAATGGACTTGCGTGTATCAGTTTATTTCCTGAAACGATCCACGCTTATTCATTTTGCTGTTTCGGTATTTTTCCTTTTCAGGTACTTGAAATATTTTTTTTTACCCGTGCTATAGAGTAGAGAACAGAGACATAGAAGTAGAGACATCTTAACGGATATACAGACAAACATTCAATACCTGTTAATCGTTTAAAGATACAGACCCGTAAATATAATTATTCATACGAATTATTTCTCTTTAGTGTTACCGTACCTTTGTAACAAATAGGCAAGCCTCGGTGGCGCGTCTGGCGCGAGCCTAGGTGCTAATTCTTTACACCGGCCGCTCTGCAGCGCGCGGGTCACCTCACTGGCCGTCCACGGAACGCAGCGTAACTCCACTAGTCTGGAAAGTAAAGGTTTTTATATTTCTTTAGTGTCGGAACCAAAATAAAAGCCTTTAGGAAATTAAGATTTGGGATTCCATAGATTAGCTACCAGCACATAAATGTATTGTAGCCGAAACGAAGAGTTCCGTGATCGAGTTGAATCTTCTAAAAAACGTAACGTTCTTTTTCTTTTTGGAGGACAAACAAACATAGAACCTAAACTTCAAAATAGGTACGTCATTGGTCAAACTTAAGAATCAGGAAACCCGCAACCCATATTCACATGACACATAGGAAATTGTAGAATTTGTTTTTTTTGTGGTCTAACATACCTGTTGTGAGAATCTACCCACACAAACTCGTCGGCGCTGGTAACGTTTGTGCACACAGTGTCCAAAGATGGCTGCCGGACGAGAGGCGCTCGGCGGCGGCGAGCTTCTGCTGCGCTGCCGTTATCTGAAATTGGTTTTCAAAAGCTTATTATATGCTCTTACTTAGTTCTTATACTATGAAAAGAGTAGCAATAAGGTCCACCTGCATTTGCCAAGTAAGGCCCCTAAGCTGAGGTTAAACAGTTGTGTCAGAAATGTATGGTTTTACCAGTTAATCTCGATTTAGTTGGTTAACTATGGATTGTGCCAATGAGCCTAAGTAGGTACGTTTTACGTTAAGTACCAACATGGTTTGAATGCATTCCCGTTGACCAGTTGGCAATCAAAATGTCAAAGAAATGGAAAACAAGAGTATGTATATAGAAACAAAACAAAATCTTAATCTTTTGAAAAACGAACATTCCTAAAGGTGTCGTGTGCTCATCATGTCTTACGTAAGTAATACCTAAAGTGATTAGTGGACGCTACGTAATGAAAGCAATTGTTCTGCTGAGAGATACGGTTCATATTCCTTTCGAGAAGGCTTTCAAAAGGTTAAGAATTCATAGAAGAACACCTTGAGCCCCGTTGCCACTAGAAGCGCCGCTGGTGGCAGTGCTGCTGCTGTCCCTAGATCGCAGCGTCAGCTGTTTAATGGCGGACCTGATGTCTTCCAATCCCCCACCTCCTGGCCAAGGTGACTGCAACTGTAATTTTGATAAATGGTTGGTCGGTATTTTTAGGAACGAAGACAAATCAATAAAAAGGTACATAGCTCAGGAATCGACAAATAAAATACCCATGGGTTATTAAAAAGATCATACTAACTATTAGTATTCCGCGCGCTTGCGTCAAATAAAGGTCCGTATTAGTACCCATGATAGCCGACCCAGCGGTAGGAGATGGCATTAAATAAACTAGACGACGAAGATAATTTATGCTGTGACTCAGACTCGGTCAATAGATTCAGGACTCGAAAATGAGAATCGCGTCGCGCTTCTTGTGTTCATAACTGGTGGTAACATTGCCTTTGATTTCGATATTTTAGATCGTGACCTGAGAAGTGATTTTGATGATCAAGTTTTTACAGGGCAAGTAAACTTGAATAAAATAGTTTTAAATGTATTTCATGAAACCTCGAGAACGCTAGCTACCGCTTCCGGATTGAAGCCACAGTGATGAACGAAATTTATCCCTAGCTTGTGTTCTACGATATATCTGTTTGAATTATAATATCAGCACTGGACTAAGTACCTACAGCTGCTATTCAATGTTCAAAATTATTTGCTTCATATGTTTGACGGATGTAGAGGGCTATCATTGGACATACCTTATTGTGGGGCCTGTGCTTGCCTCGCACATGGGGTTGCTGGCGACTCCTTCTAGGTTCCTCACGCCCTGGTTCTCCAGCGCCTCCGCTGTCTGACATCGACGCGTGCCCTGACGATCTGTTCTCGTCAGAACTGCTGTTGCAGTCGCGAACACCATTCTGAAATAGAAGAGGTTTAAAACTCAGTCACCAGTTAAACCTTCGTAGCCCAGTCGGTCAGAATCTCCAGTTCCATTGACTTAATTACATTCCAGTCTATGGAACCAGTTTTCGTAATCACCTGGGAGCCAATCCCGGTAAGGTTTAATGAATAAGGTATGAGTGTTTTTTTTCTGAGCTAAATGATAGATGCTTTGCCTTTTTAATGTAGGCATACTAATCAAATACTAATTATAAGTTTTTGCAGAAATGTATGCATGTATGTAAGTAAATTCTTTATTGTACACAAAACACAGGTAAAAATACAGATATTAACAGTAAATTTGACAGGTACAAAGGCGAACTTATCCCTGTAAGAGATCTCTTCCGGTTAACCTTTGAGCAAAGGAGTTGCGTATAGGAAGCAAAAGATAGACAAACAGACACGTGTACTGTGGTGAATGTATTAGAGTACCAAATAACTATTAATTACTTACTAAGCTAACTTCGTACATAAAATACACATGACATATTGGTAAGGATAGATATCTATGAATGGGTAGTCATCAAATTACTGTCGCTGGAAATTCTAATAAATCTCGTTGAAAATCCATTTCAAGGATCAATGCGACGCCCCTCCCCCCTTATTCATTCTAATCTAATTCTAATTTACAACGTAGCATTGCACGAACATTTTTTTAGAACGGTACGTATTAAGCTTCCCATTTACCGTCATCTTAATAATCTATAGCCATTCATCAAATTGTTCATCTCATGCTAATTAAACAGAAGCGTAATAATTACAACAATTACCCACGTAACAGGGAAAGTGTTGCCAGTAAAAAAATAAACAAGCATTGTCTTTACCCGACTCCCACGATCTCTTGATAGGGAAAAGCGTAATCGGTGGGAAACATTAAAAGTTAAGCTGAAAGCGAAAGTGAGCGACAATGGGCGTATCTCTAAGGTTGTGGATGTGTTTCGTAATGTGGCTAAATTTTATGGAGCATAATTTGTGTTGATTTATTTGCGGTTTTTGATTTGGTTCATTAGTATTTAACTATTTATGTTATAATTAGTTAAATGGCGATGGATAGGTAAACGCCTGCTTCCGGACCGGAGGTCCAGGTTTTACCGTATATCATCTAATGTGTGAACGAATAAATATATGATACGACTTGCTATAGTCGCTATTAACTTCGCTATCGCACTCACACGCATATTTCAACGCAGAGAAAGATTTGTTTTCGCAATGCCTACATAATCGCTTGTCACAGTTTGACCACAATAAAAATTACTGCAAGTTCGTACTATTTTTAAATACCGCAACTTTTGCTCGTTTTCTACCCAGGCCATAACATAGCTAAACCGCAGTAACGCAACGTGCGGTTTTGGCTATCAGAGTTTTCATTCCAAATGCTGGAAGAATGTGAGGTAGTTTTTAGTACAAGTTAACCAGCATAAGGGCGCTTTTCGATTACGTATAGTGTAGCTCACTCCACGAGGTGATTTTACATTGGTGATGGGAAGCACTTAGGCTCACGTATAAATATAAACTATTAGAGAGTAGAGACACGACAAGCCTCGTTGCCGTAATTGAACGTAGGTTAAATGTAACGCCTGCGGTCATGTTCAAATTAGCAACTCGTTTGTTTTTGTAAATTTTGTTTATGCCCCTGTAACAGGATTTTGGTAAATAACTGCTAAGAATTTATGTAACGTTAGTAATGATCAAACAAGCGACTTTATCATGGTTAACCTCCATGTGAAACCGAGTTTCTGATTTTCCGCATCTTTCATCATTAAGTAAGTATTTGGCCGTGTGGTGACGGCATTAAGAATACATTTGTCACCACTCCAACTCCTGCGGGTGTCGTAAGAGTCGACTAAGGGATTGAAGTGTCACTGACCATTATTTGATAAAAAAATGATGATGGGGAGCAGCGTCATCATACTGGACACATTACTGCGATCGCCAACCCGCTTGCCCAGCGTGGCGATTATGGGCATTTACCTCCTAATGCGTCTATACGCATAGTTAATAGGAGAGGCCTACGTCCTGCAGTGGACTATTATAGGCTGATGATGATGATGAAGTAAGTATTAGTCAACGTAAAAAAGAACCATTTCTGAATTTTAGGCTGTCTTGTCCTTATGTCTAAGAAACTATAATAGACACATAAGCAGTTTGCAAAGGTTCTTCTTTTCAGTTTTTTCCTAGTACGGCTAAAAAAACACTGACTTTTCGGTCCTGCGTATTTTGGGTCATCGACATCACAGTTTCCCATTCCCAATCATTCATCTCTTGCTTCACTGGAACAGGACAGCGAAGTAGATTTGGAGCGGCTGGCAACGGCCCTTTATGTATCGAGTAAACGATAACGTATACCTTACTTGCCAACTCATGCTACAGCTATTAGCTACTGAGCCCGCCGCTACGCTATATGTACGCTACAACTGCGCTGGACGAAACGTGAGTTTAACCGTTTGATTATATTTTATTAGGGCGGGCGGGTTGCATCATACACACTAAACTTGACGTACCAATCATAGTCAAAAATGACGTTAACGACCGATAAGTAACTTTGCGCGTTGCACCACCCTCTCACGCTGTCAAAATGTTATGCTGATTTTAACTCGTCCTCCGCGGCCAGAACATCAACATCAAAATAGCAGGCCATGTATGTGTCACAACAGTTTCAATTCAGTACCTGCAGAGGTTGTGGGTCAGGCGGGCGATGGTGGTGGTCGTGCCGCGGTCGGCGCTCTAACGCGTAGCTCGTCTGCGCAGGCGCACCGCGCACCGGCGCCGACGCCGCCGTCAGCGGGGACACGCCGCTAACTGCCTTCAGCGCTACGCCTGCCTCCGCCGGCTCTTCGTGGCTGTTTACGGCTGCTTAACCAAAATTTAATGTGTTATTAAAATAGTTCGGTACCTCGGCCTCTGCAGTAATGTACCTACTATTACTCAATTATGCAATGAAATATTGTGTTCCTCATGTGGCTGCGAAATAAAATGACGTTTCAGGTGAGGCTAGGGACAGATGTCGTTAATAGAATTTTATACACGGTGCTCGCGAGCATTGCGAAAGATTTTAACTGTGCATTCTAGGCATCAAAATAAACATAAAATATTATGAGACCAAAAGTCAATTCCACCAAAAAAAAATTTTGACGTGTGCTTTGGTCGCGGATACTCCATGATGAGGATCCTCTAAATGGATCGAAACATGTCGAGCAATTATCGACTTAAATTACGTGAGTAACCCGTGTTATAAATATTTAAATATGTTTGAGTCTCACGTTAGTTATAATTCTAAAAAAGTTAAAGACGTGATCTAAATGTAATTTTTTTTTGAGAATTGCACAGGCGAGAGGGACATTTCTCGCAATGTTCGACTTCGATAATCCAGATCGCTTATATTATGATGGTTCCGCTGTTACCGTTTATCGTGCTACACGACACATTCGCACTTGTATACTTGTCAGAACGTGATGGCAAAACGACAAACGGGCCCATCGCCAATCATAAGCCTATTGTAGCCGTACCATGAAATGCCGAGCATGAAATTCATAGGCAAATCGGCACCAGCTCATGGTAAGCACACTTACGTAAGTACGAATTTACGAGTGCAAGATAAGGGCAATGCGTCAATTGCGGTTCGCGGTATATTCCTCGGGTAAGTTTTCTGGAACGATGTCTACTCACGTTTGCTGTCCGGGTCTATCGGCGGCGGCGTAGAGGCACGGCGCGCAGGCGGCGGCGGGGACAGGCGGCGCGCGTGCGCCGGCGCATCGCCCGCCGCGCACACACGCACGCGCAGCGCGCGCGCACCCGCCACGCCGCACCACTCGTCGGGCCGACCGCCGCTCGACGGTCTGTGGGCAATGTAAATAAACATCAACGTATTGTTACTTTCAAACATTCAATGTCGAATCTATGGGTAACTTCCGAAAACCTCAACACATGTTACTAATACCTAAAAATGCGATTTTATGTCGTCTACGCACGTTGAGCACGGCTGAGACTTGAGGTGCACTTTTTGAGCATAAGAAGTGAGAATGATTAAAATCATTTCTCACTTCTTATGCTCAAAAAGTGCACCTTTAAGTCGTGCGTAGACGACACAAAATCGCATTTCATGTTCTAGAGCATAAATGTATTTTTTTTCTAAGGCTAAGGTAATCGGTCCCAACAGCCAAACATTTAAAACATATCGCACAATTTTATTGAGCAATAAAATAGTATAGCTGACAAAAGGACCGTGGGCAAATTTGTATGGGCACTGTCCCCAGTGTCCCCATCCACCAACAGAAATGAAACATGTCTCATTTAATAGATCTTGGCAAACTGATGATTTTTTAGTATGACGAGAATCGCCCTATGTATGGAGTTTTCTTGGAAAACCGTGTTTTGTTTGAAGGGTGAGACATGGCAGTGCAATTACTGGGATTTGTCGCATGAGATCTTTACGTCACATGGTCGGTAACGCGTACCTACGTGATAACCATGAGTTGTTACATCCGTCTTTAGGCTTCGGTGACTGTTTACCATCACGCAGCCCCGCATGCTTGTTTATCAATCAACTAGTATAATAAAAAAAAACTTTCAATGAAATGAGCAAAAAATATGTAAAAACAAAACACGGTTTTCCAAGAAAACCCCATACATATGGCGATTCTCGTCATAGTAAGAAATCATCAGGTTGCTAAGATCTATTAATGTATGTTTCATTTCTGTTGGTGCGTGGGGACATTTCTGCCCATGGTCCTTTTGGTATATAATTTTTTTTACATTAGAATTCTGTATTTTCTGTCACTAAATTTAATAAATCACATAAAATAGATAATCGATTATCGTTCAAAAATGCTCTGAAATGTTTGACTTGGCAGAAAACCGAGCATCTGAAGCTCTGATCACGGGTTGAAAATTAAAAAAATAATTCAAAAATGAAATGGCGGGAATTGGTTATACAGTTTTTCTTCTTTCGCTTTACGACAACTTCGTTGTGTAAGCAGTGAAAAATGTGTTTTACTTTCCTCGCAAACGAAGTGAAAAGCAGATGCTGGCCTCGGGTAAAAATTGGTCACTTTGTGCCCTTGTTGTACAATCTACTATTCTAACGGCGGCTCTTTTTGTCTACGGAGCAAAAAAGTCTGTAAGTTACAAACAACTACATAGGTAGGTACTAGTTTTGAAGCTTTTAACAAGCATGCGTGACTAAAGCATCGGGCAAAGGCTACCAGAGCGCGACTAATCGAATAGGCTATACCTCGCTAACATAAAGGCTTTTTTTTTTGTTTTTGTGAGTGGTATACCGTTTTCTTCTTAACTTTTTTTCGTACTTATATCGTAATGTACCATATTATATTCGGATTATTTCTTTACTTAACGACAATTTCTTAACAGAATTAGGTATATAAATTATATTGGTATTTTATACCCTTCCGACCTTTCGGCTATTCGGTGCTGACGGACACGCACAGGTCTAATTTCTTGGTTATAATATGTCTATGTTCAGCAGTGAACAACTTTCGGCCAATGTGATGATGCCGATGGTGATGGAATCTCCGTTAAACCTAGACCCTTTTGACCATAGGCCAGCCCATAATTCACTCTTGAATCACTTTGAGATTCTAGTATCTAATCTACCTAGTATACAGGGTTTCAGTATGGGACCAACATCGAAAGCGTACATGGAAAATTGACTTTTCCATACTATTGAGGTCTGACTAGTCACTCACTTTGTATGAGAGGTAATTTTTTTTTTTAATATTTCGATGTTGGTCCCATACTGAAAGTTCATCGTAATGGTTGGTAGACTCGGTCGGTAGCGGGAAGGAACGTCGTCCCTTTCCACCCTGTATACCTACCTATGAATAGCGAGAGAAATCTTACTCACTCTCACTATACCAAAATTTATACAAGCTGCCATCTACACAAGTTTTAGTGCGACATAACAAATTATTTGATTGATGAAATAATGGCCTTAAAAATATAGTATACCAACGCCCGAGAAAAAACGTCCGCTCACATGAAGTGGCAGAGGGGTGATTTTGACTTTGTAGTCGTAGGTACCATGAGTTGTAGTAAAGCAATACGTTAGTTAGGTTTTACTCGATACGTAATGCATTCTATCGCGCTCGCAGCTCGCACTGACGTATTAGAGCAATAAATAAAAAATAGACTTGGATCACACACACACATGTCATCAGCCTATGTTAGTCCACTGCTGGACGTAGGTCTCTCCTATTAACTATGCGTATAGTCGCATTAGGAGGTAAATGCCCATAATCGCCACGCTGGGCAAGCGGATTGGCGATCGCAGTAATGTGTCCACTATGATGACGCTGCTACCCATCATCAATCTTGTAGAATAGTCAGTGACACTTTAATCCCTTAGTCGACTCTTACGACACCCGCAGGAGGAGTTGGGGTGGTGACAAATGTATTCTTAATGCCGTCACCACACGGCAATGAATGGTTCTCAATTCAAATAATTCAAAGTGGTTCAAGACTTGGATCACCTCTTCGATATTGATAATAAATGGTGGGCTGGTCAAGTCAATAATGCTGAATAAGATCCACCACATTTCCCAAAATGTCCCAGAAAGTGCCTCGTTTATGTACTTATGTATTTAGTGCAGTAAATAAAGCATCATTTAAGCTGAACAGTGAACACTCGTTTCAACTCGACTCCGAACTGTCACCTTACAATCCCCTATACATATTTGGTAACATAAAAGGATGGTTTCATACAAACATCTTGGGAAATGTTTGTATAAAATCTTGCTCAGTATCATTGACTCTATCAGCCTCCAATTTTTATCAATATCGAAATGTACAAACTTTCGAGTAAAACCTAACGTTACCGATAATTTGTCATGGTACGGCTACGGATGTTACAATCTTGTGGATTTATCCCTCGAACTTTGGTTAACTCTGTATTTTTTCTGTGTGTGTAATATATGACATCACGCAGCTTTAAAAATAAACCGTCATAACTCAAAAAAACGTGAAATTTGGGAAATCGAGTTTAAAGTTTAAGGAATTGGTCAATTTTTTTATTTGTTACTACATTGTGTTAATGTGTTAAAGTAATTCATTGCATTGTTCATAGTGTCTATTTGGATATTACGTTCAAACTAAAATGAAACCAGTGTGATAAATATAATAAATTGAGCTTAGAAAAGACCCTAGCGGAATTATTCCGTTTTATGATAAAAAAAAATATTAGATGAATATGATAGCACAAATCAAAAAAATCGACGGTTGTTACTGTTAAAACGAAATAATCGGAAATGTATCTTTTAGTTGTAGTTCCAATAAATATTATAATATTAATTTACCTATTTTTCAATGCAAACTGTAAAATAACTTTTACTCATCTTTTATACAGTAAGGCGATATATAGAAATGTCTCTCATCATGAACATCCTTCCTATTCATGTATCGGATCATAATTGGGTATAGTTATGGAATATCGAATCAAGCGACTGAAGCCTGTCATTTTATTTGAATCTTTCTGTCAAAAACTAAAGTTATTAGTTATTACATATTTTCAGTGACAGACTTCTGTCGCTTGATTCGATGTTCCATAACAATGGCCAATTGAAGTTAGCCTCTTTAGCACAAATTGAATCGCGTGATTTAAGCGTAGCAACTCATGCCATCTCTCTCATTAACGCTATTTTGGCGGGTCTGAGAAAGAGACCAGGTAAAGCTATCGAAAATATTGCGTTTTAGTACATCAACTTAATTTTTGTCAATTTTGAGTTATGACGGTTTATTATTAAACTTACTTACTCCTCCTGGCGCAGCGACCCAAAGTGTGTCTTGGCCTTGTGTATTATTAAAGCTGCGATCTATTTGTAATTTAAATTTGTATAGGTAAGAGTCTCTATCATATTAAATTAGTCTCTAGAACGTGTTATAATAGTTATTTCTTCCTCTATCAATTAATTAACTTCAGTTTTAATACCGAGGGAAGGGAAGTGACATAAAGATTCATCACACGTCCGGAGAAAGCCTGATCGCATGCTAATACCAGTGTTAATTCAAGGAAATAAGACTATAATCCGGTCGGATGTAAAGTGTGAGAAATATCGAGAACGTAATGGTGCGGTTTACGCGTTAATAGTAAATAATTACTTAGACAAAAAGCGCATGTGACTTATGCAGTAAAAACTTTTAACCTCCTGGGGTCAGAAGTACTAATACTAGGACAAAATCGGTTTGCAGTGAAAGCCCAAGTATCAAAATAGATACTTGACGCCAAGACCCAGCGTGATAGTACTAGGACAAAATATTTACACCCTCCAGGTGTATTTGAATTACCCGCCGTGTCAGTTTGATGTTACTGGTTAGTCTGTATATATATTTGGCATTGTGGCAGCATTGATTGAAGTGGGCGGGGAGTGATATTTTCGGTTTTCTGTCACAAGACGTCGAGCCAATGACGCATGCAACCAGAAGAGGTTAGTTTAATCTATTATTATCGTTATAATCTTTACTTTTTACTCGCTAATATTGATTTTATTTTCGAGATTAAGAAATATATTATTCGTATATACCGTTATTTTAATTTAATTTTGTATATTTTAACATAATTATTGTAGGAAAATATATTCGTACTAGTACTAGTACACTGGGCAATCATACCATAAATTGCTTTTCATGTTTATTTACTATCTTCCTTACTCTAATGTATTTACTTGTCCGTATGACAAAGAAAATGATAGATATTTATCTGGAAATTAGCTTATTTTTTCCTAGTATTAGGCCGTCGGGCTTATAAGGTTTTTTCCAACTCGAAAAGATGGTCAAGTGTTGGACTTACCCCAGTAGTCCGATTTTGAAGACGAAGATGATGAAATTTTATATTTTATATCTTTTTTAGAGACTGTTCCTTTTTCAGTACTTTTTGTTTTTAAAAAGACGTTCGTTATGTTAACAAAAAATATTTCAAAAAGTTATTTTTTTTTATTTGACTTAATTTTTTTTTCATTGGAAAATTTAAGTATCTGCTGTGAAGCATGCAATTTTTTTGTATCTGGATGATGAAAGTGATGATTTAGTTGTTAGAACTCTTGTTTCTATAAGATTTTCAAGACTTATTTATGTGGTTTGTATCATAAGTAAAAGCCTATTGTTCTAAATATAGAACAAAAGATAATGGTGTTTTTTTTTAATTTCCTGACAAGCCTAAATCAATATTATAACACCCTCAAAATATAAAACTTGTATTCGTTACGGTTAACCAGATATTAACAATGTTTGGGCTGGGCGTTCAGGACTTTATTAATTAGTTCTAATATTAGGACATTGGGTCTTCCTCGGATGTACCCTCTAAAAAGTTGGGCCTTAGGAGGTTAAGCAAGTATTTTGCTAATCGATAACAATGTCAGTATATATGCAGTATAAGTTGCAGTACTTTACTTACTACTACTTTTATGTTTTTTTTTAAATTATGCATTGGAAATTCTCACGAGAAAGAAGTTTTCGTGCAAGTTGCCATGGAGAGACAAAAAGTGAGGATTCTTTCAAGATTGACTCATAGCGGCTTGGCACTGTAATATTGGGTCACTACCTATGAAATTAGCGTTTTTGGTCATAGTATAAAAAAGGATATGCCTAAAACGCAATGTTCTCAACAGTTGATCATCGCTTCATTCGACGTTTCTTGCATGCCTACTACCGCGAACACTGACATTCGTAAATTTCAGGGATTGATCTCTGTCACTCCAACGAATGCATCATTAGAGTGACAGAGAAAAATACCCGAAATTTGCGGATTTCGAAGTTCGCAGTAGGGCCGCAGGTATGTAACATGGCATCTGAAATGAACTCATCAAGTGTCTTTTACTTTTTTTTCATTTTGGGCTTTGCTACGTAAAGTACGTACACTCAATATAGGTAGCCGGATAAACGATCAATAAAATGTTTCGAATAGACAAAAGCTACAACTGATAGGTACCTTCCCTTCGCCTCGGTCGATTAGGTACGTTTGGTTAAGGCAGGATATTATTTTATGCTCAAGTTTGGAAAGGTAGTCAAGCTCATTGCTAAACCATTGTCTCTCGAGTATTGAATTTGCTTTTGTCTTTGATAGATAAATCTATGAAAGGGTGTTTAATGTAAATTTTATAGCATGATTTGATTACTCAGATTGCAAATCTACCTAGACTGAGGAGATACTTACTTATTTAAGGTTCTCAATGTATTTTTCTATTAACACACGGTTAGCAATCAAACAAACGCCGGGCCGTCTTATTGTAAGCAGATACCGTCACCTATGAACAGCTCTACAACTGCAGAAGTATCAAATTAGCGATGCTGGCCCTTTCAAATAGGGATCGCTGTATCACCTTTGTATAAGTAATATCTATTTATAAAAAAATACCTACCTAACCTAAGAGGCGCGGCCAACAGAAGGGCACAGCAAAGTTTATTGCAGGTATTTGAGCTTTGAGCTGTAGGATAGGTAGGTATTTGATTTGAACCTATTTTACCTTCTGTCGGCCCCTTATGCATAATGCAATGCATGGTAGCTGTTTGCCATTAGGCGATTTAGGCAACTGGAGTTCGTATCATCTCAAAAATTTGTAACTTGTAGCACCATACGACGGCTCCTATAGGATTTTAAAACCACGGTAAAATCGCTAGCAAAATGAATCAAACACGTTTCTTTGTCCATCTTGCTCTTGCCGCATTCTTCAACAGTTTGTATAGGTATTTTTGCTATCGTCGTGGCTTAAACTAATGAAATAAAAAAAATCCCCATGCGTATTTTTCGTTCTATACCTACCGATTTTTTAACGTCAGATATGTACCAAATAAATACCTACTTCTAAATAAAAAAAAAATTAAAGTATTAAATTTCTCATTGCGCAATTACACGTCATAATAAATCAACAAACCAACCGACAGACACGTTTGAAAAGTAAAAACTAATCCAACCAGACGTCTGCCGAGCCGTTGAATGTTTAAAAGTGGCGAGTCAAGGACCAGACTATCCAGTAAAATGTGGTCTTCGATAGCGTACCCTCTTCATGTATTAAGAGGTCATAAAGCACTGACAGTTGGGAACGATATAAGTTTACGCCCGTGCAACGATCGACATAGCATAGTCTTGGTAAACAAACTAACTCGGCGTGTAATAATTGTCACCCATGCATGAACACAATGTATGTCAGAAAATATAATATGCCGCAATTCTAAACCCTATTTGCAGACAGCACCGTGTATTTTTTTTTATAATGATTCCGTTTGACTTTGGAGCTTTGAAGTTGTCCTTCACGGCCTTATGATCGTGATGAGTTTGACCCACCTTTTAACAATATTTGGCCACAGTCCACGTTGCACCAAACAGTCTCTCAGCGTTCGCTAAAAGTTTTTATAGGGTTCTGTAGTAAACTAGGAACCCTTAAAGTTGCCTTAAATCGATAAAATGATAGATTACAAAAAACCAATCGGGTACCTCCCCTAGCAGTAAAGTATCGTTGAATAGGTCTTTAAAATAGAATAATGCTATTAATAATATAAAGTTTTTTTTATGTCAATATTTTCGGTGAAAACGGCTCCAGAATAAATAAAAAATTGTGTCGCCGCGCCGCTCTAACTTTTGATCCATGAGTACAAGGCAGTGGGCTTAATTAATACTTTAAAATAAAACTGTTTAATTAGCAATTATTGTCTTCTCATGCTCAGTATCATTTACTTTGCTAGCCTACCAATTTTTAACAATATCGAATACGTGATCAAAATGTATCTACCTACAAACTTTTTGAGAAATGCTCTTTAACGTATTCAGCCAGCCGTTTTTGAATAACTACGGAACCATACACTGAGCGGTTTTTTCTATAAGTAGATATAAATATAATTATTAATTTGTTCGATTAGGTGAGAAATGTGAACATAATACTGTATGACAAAAAAAAATAACTAGAAAAAAATTGTGCCCGAAATGTATGAGTAACTTACCGGTGTGAAGTTAGCGGCCAAAGTTAGCAGCCGAAGATAACCCGGCCAAATTAAGGAGTCGAGAATTTTTCAGTGAGAAAATGCTCAAAAAGTCTGCCCAAATGCAACGTTTCCTTGAAATAGTCAACAAAACATGCCAAATATCAAAATTTACTAATTGAAATAAAAAATTAGACCTGGCCGCTAACTTTTCCATTTAGCAGCCGACCGTATTATCTCCTACTAAAACGGCAAGCAGGGGAATTTTACAACATGATTCGAGTAGACAGATATAGTAGCTTCAAAATGTAGTACAAGCGAAAGTGATACCCGATCTATAACTTAGCGAAAAGGGTAGACCAAGGAAGGACTCTGAAAATTTTGAAGGTTCGTACGAATTTCAACCAATATTAATATGACGGACGGCAAGCAAGAGATTTTTAAGGACAGACTCGTTTAAGCACATTCAAAAGCAGTCCAACGGTGCAGATTTCAAAGTGATACCCGATATTTTTGATGGAAAAATATCCAGTTGTATTTTAAATGTTTGGTATTTTTAAGCGTCGCGTTGAAGGTTGACTTTCTCTAAATAGAACGGCAAGCAAGGAGGTTTTGAAACATGCACCGTATACATAGGGAGAGTAGCTTAAAGGTAGTTGAGAAGTTAAAGTGATACCCGATCGATAACTTAGCGAAAAGGGTAGACCAAGGCAAAATCTTTGCGATTTTAGAGTAACGTGCGAATTTCGCACAATTTGATTATGACGGACGGCAAGCAAGAGATTTTCAAAGGCAAATACGCTTAGACACGTCCAAAAGCATCATAAAAAGCTAAATTTTAAAGTGATACCCAATCTTTTTGATGGCAAAAAATACGAATGAATATAAAAATGCCCTATGTTTATTCTTAAGTGTATCACTGATTGCTAATTATCTCTACATAGGACGGCAAGCAAGGACATTTTGAAACGTGCCACATGTAGACAGATAGACTAGGTTATTGTTATTTAAGAAATGAAGTTGATACCCGAACGTTGACTTAGAGAAAACGGGCAGAGAGTAGCGAAAATCGAGGTAGGAGTGAATTGAACACAAATTAAAAGTTAGCAGCCGACCGTATTATCTCCTACTAAAACGGCAAGCAAGGGAATTTCACAACATGATTCGAGTAGACAGATATAATAGCTTCAAAATGTAGTACAAGCAAAAGTGATACCCGATCTATAACTTAGCGAAAAGGGTAGACCAAGGAAGGACTCTGAAAATTTTGAAGGTTCGTACGAATTTCAACCAATATTAATATGACGGACGGCAAGCAAGAGATTTTTAAGGACAGACTCGTTTAAACACATCCAAAAGCAGTCCAACGGTGCAGATTTCAAAGTGATACCCGATATTTTTGATGGAAAAATATCCAGTTGTATTTTAAATGTTTGGTATTTTTAAGCGTCGCGTTGAAGGTTGACTTTCTCTGAATAGAACGGCAAGCTAGGAGGTTTTGAAACATGCACCGTATACATAGGGAGAGTAGCTTAAAGGTAGTTGAGAAGTTAAAGTGATACCCGATCGATAACTTAGTGAAAAGGGTAGACCAAGGCAAAATCTTTGCGATTTTAGAGTTACGTGCGAATTTCGCACAATTTGATTATGACGGACGGCAAGCAAGAGATTTTCAAAGGCAAATATGCTTACACACGTCCGAAAGCATCATAAAAAGCTAAATTTCAAAGTGATACCCAATCTTTTTGATGGCAAAAAATACGAATGAATATAAAATTGCCCTATGTTTATTCTTAAGTGTATCACTGATTGCTAATTATGTCTACATAGGACGGCAAGCAAGGACATTTTGAAACATGCCACATGTAGACAGATAAACTAGGTTATTGTTATTTAAGAAATGAAGTTGATACCCGAACGTTCACTTAGAGAAAACGGGCAGAGAGTAGCGAAAATCGAGGTAGGAGTGAATTGAACACAAATTAAAAGTTAGCAGCCGACCGTATTATCTCCTACTAAAACGGCAAGCAAGGGAATTTCACAACATGATTCGAGTAGACAGATATAGTAGCTTCAAAATGTAGTACAAGCGAAAGTGATACCCGATCTATAACTTAGCGAAAAGGGTAGACCAAGGAAGGACTCTGAAAATTTTGAAGGTTCGTACGAATTTCAACCAATATTAATATGACGGACGGCAAGCAAGAGATTTTTAAGGACAGACTCGTTTAAACGCATCCATAAGCAGTCCAACGGTACAGATTTCAAAGTGATACCCAATCTTTTTGATGGAAAACTATCCAGTTGTATTTTAAATGTTTGGTATTTTTAAGCGTCGCGCTGAAGGTTGACTTTCTCTAAATAGAACGGCAAGCAAGGAGGTTTTGGAACATGCCACGTATAGATAGAGAGAGTAGCATAAAGGTAGGTGAGAAGTTAAAGTGATACCCATACGATAACTTTGTGAAAAGGGTAGACCAAGGCAAAATCTTCGCGATTTTGGAGTTACATGCGAATTTCGCACTATTTGATTATGACGGACGGCAAGCAAGAGATTTTAAAAGGCAAATATGCTTAGACACGTCCAAAAACATCACAAAAAGCTAAATTTCAAAGTGATACCCAATCTTTTTGATGACAAAAAATACGAATGAATATAAAAATGCCCTTTGTTTATTCTTAAGTGTATCACTGATTGCTAATTATCTCTACATAGGACGGCAAGCAAGGAGATTTTGAAACGTGCCACATGTAGACAGATAGACTAGGTTATTGTTATTTAAGAAATGAAGTTTATACCCGAACGTTCACGTAGAGAAAACTGGCAGAGAGCAGCGAAAATCGAGGTAGGAGTGAATTGAACACAAATTAAAAGTTAGCAGCCGACCGTATTATCTCCTACTAAAACGGCAAGCAAGGGAATTTTACAACATGATTCGAGTAGACAGATATAGTAGCTTCAAAATGTAGTACAAGCGAAAGTGATACCCGATCTATAACTTAGCGAAAAGGGTAGACCAAGGAAGGACTCTGAAAATTTTGAAAGTTCGTACGAATTTCAACCAATATTAATATGACGGACGGCAAGCAAGAGATTTTTAAAAGAAGACTCGTTTAAACACATTCAAAAGCAGTCCAACGATGCAGATTTCAAAGTGATACCCGATCTTTTTGATGGAAAACTATCCAGTTGTATTTTAAATGTTTGGTATTTTTAAGCGTCGCGCTTAAGGTTGACTTTCTCTAAATAGAAGGGCAAACAAGGAGGTTTTGGAACATGCCACGTATAGATAGACAGAATAGCTTAAAGGTTGGTGAGAAGTTAAAGTAATACCCGATCGATAACTTAGTGAAACGGGTAGACCAAGGCAAAATCTTAGCGATTTTGGAGTTACGTGCGAATTTCGCACAATTTGATTATGACGGACGGCAAGCAAGAGATTTTCAAAGGCAAATACGCTTAGACACGTCCAAAAGCATCAGAAAAAGCTAAATTACAAAGTGATACCCAATCTTTTTGATGGCAAAAAATACGAATGAATATAAAAATGCCCTATGTTTATTCTTAAGTGTATCACTGATTGCTAATTATCTCTACATAGGACGGCAAGCAAGGAGATTTTGAAACGTGCCACATGTATACAGATAGACTAGGTTATTGATGTTTGAGAAATGAAGTTGATACCCGAACGTTGACTTAGAGAAAAAGGGCAAAGAGTAGCGAAAATCGAGGTACAAGTGAATTTAACACAAATTAAAAGTTAGCAGCCGACCGTATTATCTCCTACTAAAACGACAAGCAAGAGAATTTTACAATATGATTCGAGTAGACAGATATAGTAGCTTCAAAATGTGGTAGGAGCGAAAGTGATACCCGATCTAAAACTTAGCGAAAAGGGTAGACCAAGGAAGGACTCTGAAAATTTTGAAGGTTCGTACAAATTTCAACCAATATTAATATGACGGACGGCAAGCAAGAGATCATTCGTATTTTTTGCCATCAAAAAGATTGGGTATCTCTTTGAAATTTAGCTTTTTCTGATGCTTTTGGACGTGTCTAAGCGTATTTGCCTTTGAAAATCTCTTGCTTGCCGTCCGGCATAATCAAATTGTGCGAAATTCACACGTAACTCCAAAATCGCTAAGATTTTGCCTTGGTCTACCCTTTCCACTAAGTTATCGATCGAGTATCACTTTAGCTTCTCACCTACCTTTAAGCTACTCTCTCTATGTATACGAAGCATGTTTCAGAACCTCCTTGCTTACCGTTCTATTTAGTTCTATTTAGAGAAAGTCAACCTTCAGCACGACGCTTAAAAATACCAAACATTTAAAATACAACTGGATAGTTTTCCATCAAAAAGATCGGGTATCACTTTGAAATCTGCACCGTTGAACTGCTTATGGATGTGTTTAAACGAGTCTGTCCTTAAAAATCTCTTGCTTGCCGTCCGTCATATTAATATTGGTTGAAATTCGTACGAACCTTCAAAATTTTCAGAGTCCTTCCTTGGTCTACCCTTTTCGCTAAGTTATAGATCGGGTATCACTTTCGCTTGTACTACATTTTGAAGCTACTATATCAGTCTACTCGAATCATGTTGTAAAATTCCCTTGCTTGCCGTTTTAGTAGGAGATAATACGGTCGGCTGCTAACTTTTAATTTGTGTTCAATTCACTCCTACCTCGATTTTCGCTACTCTCTGCCAGTTTTCTCTTAGTCAACGTTCGGGTATCAACTTCATTTCTTAAATAACAATAACCTAGTCTATCTGTCTACATGTGGCACGTTTCAAAATCTCCTTGCTTGCCGTCCTATGTAGAGATAATTAACAATCAGTGATACACTTAAGAATAAACATAGGGCATTTTTATATTCATTCGTATTTTCTGCCATCAAAAAGATTGGGTATCACTTTGAAATTTAGCTTTTTATGATGCTTTTGGACGTGTCTAAGCGTATTTGCCTTTGAAAATCTCTTGCTTGCCGTCCGTCATAATCAAATTGTGCAAAATTCGCACGTAACTCCAAAATCGCGAAGATTTTGCCTTGGTCTACCCTTTTCACTAAGTTATCGATCCGGTATCACTTTAACTTCTCACTTACTTTTAAGCTCTTCTCCCTATGTATACGGTGCATGTTTCAAAACCTCCTTGCTTGCCGTTCTATTTAGAGAAAGTCAACCTTCAACGCGACGCTTAAAAATACCAAACATTTAAAATACAACTGGATATTTTTCCATCAAAAATATCGGGTATCACTTTGAAATCTGCACCGTTGGACTGCTTTTGAATGTGCTTAAACGAGTCTGTCCTTAAAAATCTCTTGCTTGCCGTCCGTCATATTAATATTGGTTGAAATTCGTACGAACCTTCAAAATTTTCAGAGTCCTTCCTTGGTCTACCCTTTTCGCTAAGTTATAGATTGGGTATCACTTTCGCTTGTACTACATTTTGAAGATACTATATCTGTCTACTCGAATCATGTTGTGAAATTCCCTTGCTTGCCGTTTTAGTAGGAGATAATACGGTCGGCTGCTAACTTTTAATTTGTGTTCAATTCACTCCTACCTCGATTTTCGCTACTCTCTGCCCGTTTTCTCTAAGTCAACGTTCGGGTATCAACTTCATTTCTTAAATAACAATAACCTAGTCTATCTGTCTACATGTGGCACGTTTCAAAATGTCCTTGCTTGCCGTCCTATGTAGAGATAATTAACAATCAGTGATACACTTAAGAATAAACATAGGGCATTTTTATATTCATTCGTATTTTTTGCCATCAAAAAGATTGGGTATCACTTTGAAATTTAGCTTTTTATGATGCTTTTGGACGTGTCTAAGCGTATTTGCCTTTGAAAATCTCTTGCTTGCCGTCCGTCATAATCAAATTGTGCGAAATTCGCACGTAACTCTAAAATCGCAAAGATTTTGCCTTGGTCTACCCTTTTCACTAAGTTATCGATCGGGTATAACTTTAACTTCTCAACTACCTTTAAGCTACTCTCCCTATGTATACGGTGCATATTTCAAAACCTCCTTGCTTGCCGTTCTATTTAGAGAAAGTCAACCTTCAGCGCGACGCTTAAAAATACCAAACATTTAAAATACAACTGGATAGTTTTCCATCAAAAAGATCGGGTATCACTTTGAAATCTGCACCGTTGGACTGCTTATGGATGTGTTTAAACGAGTCTGTCCTTAAAAATCTCTTGCTTGCCGTCCGTCATATTAATATTGGTTGAAATTCGTACGAACCTTCAAAATTTTGAGAGTCCTTCCTTGGTCTACCCTTTTCGCTAAGTTATAGATCGGGTATCACTTTCGCTTGTACTACATTTTGAAGATACTATATCTGTCTACTCGAATCATGTTGTGAAATTCCCTTGCTTGCCGTTTTAGTAGGAGATAATACGGTCGGCTGCTAACTTTTAATTTGTGTTCAATTCACTCCTACCTCGATTTTCGCTACTCTCTGCCAGTTTTCTCTAAGTCAACGTTCGGGTATCAACTTCATTTCTTAAATAACAATAACCTAGTCTATCTGTCTACATGTGGCACGTTTCAAAATCTCCTTGCTTGCCGTCCTATGTAGAGATAATTAGCAATCAGTGATATACTTAAGAATAAACATAGGGCATTTTTATATTCATTCGTATTTTTTGCCATCAAAAGATTGGGTATCACTTCGAAATTTAGCTTTTTATGATGCTTTTGGACGTGTCTAAGCGTATTTGCCTTTGAAAATCTCTTGCTTGCCGTCCGTCATAATCAAATTGTGCAAAATTCGCACGTAACTCCAAAATCGCGAAGATTTTGCCTTGGTCTACCCTTTTCACTAAGTTATCGATCGGGTATCACTTTAACTTCTCACCTACCTTTAAGCTACTCTCTTTATCTATACGTGGCATGTTCCAAAACCTCCTTGCTTGCCGTTCTATTTAGAGAAAGTCAACCTTCAACGCGACGCTTAAAAATACCAAACATTTAAAATACAACTGGATAGTTTTCCATCAAAAAGATCGGGTATCACTTTGAAATCTGCACCGTTGGACTGCTTCTGGATGTGTTTAAACGAGTCTGTCCTTAAAAATCTCTTGCTTGCCGTCCGTCATATTAATATTGGTTGAAATTCGTACGAACCTTCAAAATTTTCAGAGTCCTTCCTTGGTCTACCCTTTTCGCTAAGTTATAGATCGGGTATCACTTTCGCTTGTACTACATTTTGAAGCTACTATATCTGTCTACTCGAATCATGTTGTAAAATTCCCTTGCTTGTCGTTTTAGTAGGAGATAATACGGTCGGCTGCTAACTTTTAATTTGTGTTCAATTCACTCCTACCTCGATTTTCGCTACTCTCTGCCAGTTTTCTCTAAGTCAACGTTCGGGTATCAACTTCATTTCTTTAATAACAATAACCTAGTCTATCTGTCTACATGTGGCACGTTTCAAAATCTCCTTGCTTGCCGACCTATGTAGAGATAATTAGCAATCAGTGATACACTTAAGAATAAACATAGGGCATTTTTATATTCATTCGTATTTTTTGCCATCAAAAGATTGGGTATCACTTCGAATTTTAGCTTTTTATGATGCTTTTGGACGTGTCTAAGCGTATTTGCCTTTGAAAATCTCTTGCTTGCCGTCCGTCATAATCACATTGTGCAAAATTCGCACGTAACTCCAAAATCGCGAAGATTTTGCCTTGGTCTACCCTTTTCACTAAGTTATCGATCGGGTATCACTTTAACTTCTCACCTACCTTTAAGCTACTCTCTTTATCTATACGTGGCATGTTCCAAAACCTCCTTGCTTGCCGTTCTATTTAGAGAAAGTCAACCTTCAGCGCGACGCTTAAAAATACCAAACATTTAAAATACAAGTGGATAGTTTTCCATCAAAAAGATCGGGTATCACTTTGAAATCTGCACCGTTGGACTGCTTTTGGATGTGTTTAAACGAGTCTGTCCTTAAAAATCTCTTGCTTGCCGTCCGTCATATTAATATTGGTTGAAATTCGTACGAACCTTCAAAATTTTCAGAGTCCTTCCTTGGTCTACCCTTTTCGCTAAGTTATAGATCGGGTATCACTTTCGCTTCTACTACATTTTGAAGCTACTGTCTCTGTCTACTCGAATCATGTTGTAAAATTCCCTTGCTTGCCGTTTTAGTAGGAGATAATACGGTCGGCTGCTAAATGGAAAAGTTAGCGGCCAGGTCTAATTTTTTATTTCAATTTGTAAATTTTGATATTTGGCATGTTTTGTTCACTATTTCAAGGAAACGTTGCATTTGGGCAGACTTTTTGAGCATTTTCTCACTGAAAAATTCTCGACTCCTTAATTTGGCCGGGTTATCTTCGGCTGCTAACTTTGGCCGCTAACTTCACACCGGTGAGTAACTTATAGTATTAGTTTTAGTGCCAAACCTGGTGCAGATCAAGAATTACTTTTTTCTGAAATATAAAGTACTTGCAGTGTTCATCTTGTAAAAAATACCTATATAATTGTGTTAAAGTGTTTTCTTCTAATGAAAATAATAATAAAATAAGTGAAAATAGAGAAATTAACCACCTAAAGCTTCTTTAACTCAAATTGAGGAGTCCTTGGCTTTACTAAATGCATTGAAATATCGTGGTGCTAGGCAGGTCTACTCGTAACAGTAATTTTAGTAAGTGCAATGTTTAGATAAAGCTGTATTGTACGCCTATTAGGAGAGTGGTTTTATCACCGATAATAATCATTTAATTACACAGTTACACAACGGTGTTGCGGCATATATTGTAAGTATTATGTTATTCTTGGTGTACGTTTAATTGAATGCTGGGCCAATCTGTAGTGAGTTGGCAACCAATCTCAGTAAAGTTGGGGATTGTCTTGTAGGTATAGGATTTATTTATTATTTTGTGTGCAGAAACATTACGCGCACTTTTAATCCTAATACGTATAAGTGTCCCCAAATTTGCATACCTACCTTCTATTTTCTTGTTGGCCGATACTTACGAACATAGAAGACAGTAATAATTAAAACATAATCAATGCAATCGCGTATAATGAGGATTATTTTCGTAGTTACGAGTAGAATGAAAATGGTCATTTATTTCGGAGTGTAAAACATGTGGCGATTTATAGATTTATTTCTATGCAAAATATCGAGGTAAGTACAATTTTTAAACAAAAAACGAAATCCATTCAAATATTGCCCCGATAACGAATGGAAATCTAATTTATGCTGGGTTTACACGGGCTTAGTAGCTAATGCTTAGTACTTGTCACTTACACTTGTGAACTGTGTGTAAACATGTTGTATAAGTGCTTAGTATTATGTACAACTGCAAGTGCAAGTGATTAGAAGCCGATCCTATTTACTAAGCGACAAGCACCTACCCCCAACTAAAAATCTACTAATACTTGTCACTTGTCGAGTAGTGTAAACATTTAATGACAAGTGCATTCTGATTAGTGATTAGGTACTTAAAGCAATGGAAGTGTTCTGTTTACTTTGTTTTCCGAGTCAAATTCACAGGAAAATATAATTATGGCGTCGGAAAGATGGAATTCAGAAACTACAATTATTCTACCATCGAATAATATTTAATAAAATGTATTAAATTTCTTTCCTTCAATCATCATTTATGTTTAATAAACATTTGATTTCCATTGTTTTTTTACTTACTTTTATAAAATCTAAAAGTTGGTCATAAATTGCATCCAACACTTCAGGAATGAATCTCGATATTGCAGGTTTAGATACTCTGAAGAAATGAGATAAATTGCGGTAGCTGTTTCCAGTAGCCAAAAAGGACAAAGTGACTTGTAATTTTAACTTGGCTGTTATAGCTTGTCTCATGTTCGTGTCTTGTCGTTGAATTGCTGGTGTATTTGTAACAAAAAATTAAATTGGTCCATGTCGACGGACCAATTTAATTTCCTCATAAATAGTTTATACTCTTTTTGATCTTCGGTTTCTAGCTCTCTTAACAGATTTGCAGAATTTCCTTCTCTTCTCAGCAACCACTGTCTTGTCCATAAACGCTTATTTTTGAACACTTCTCCTTGCAGATCTTGTATTATAGACATTAAAATAATATTAGAGTAATGCCTAAAAACATTTTTTAACACTAGTCGGCGGCGATAATTCATGGCGAGATCTTATAAACTAATACCATTTACTAATACCAATGTGTAGACGGTTCCTTGCCACTTTTCACTGTACATATAAGTCCCTAACCACCTACACTAATGACAAGTACTAAGCCCGTGTAAACCCAGCATTATGTATCGTGCTTATGTGCTATTTATATCACTTTGAACTTTAACATTTTTGTCTACATCCAATCATGAGTAGGTATAACGTTGCAATAGAAAAGTGAGGGTGATTACGAGTAGATACATTATTAATAAATCGATTTTATTTAAACCTTAATAAGTATAAAGTGCTTAAAATCGACAGCAGAATCGCCCATATCAAAACAAACGAACATCCGAAGTTATTTGTCTACTAATTAGAGAATGCTCAGCTCCCTATGACGAGCGAGATAATTTATTCGTAACACCAGTAATTAAACAAGAAAGTGTTGATAATGAATCAGAACAAAGATTCCGTAAGAAATGTTGAGACGAGAACTCGAGTAAAATTGTTAATTGTGAAACATTGCTCTCAAGGAAGCTATTGACAGAGCCAGGAAATAATGTAACAGAATGACAGAACAAAAGAATATCTCAATATTTTAGCAGGATCTTTAGTTATGAACTTGAGGAAGCGATACGGTCGAGAGTTGCGTAGTTTTTGGTGAACTGGACGGATGGTACGAAGGCAGAAGCTCGCACGAGTTCATCGACCGTCGATTGTTATCAATTGAATTGCTATGCAATTAATGCTGACTTCCCGCAACCGGTGCAAAGAAAGGCCACGAATAACTGTCTCATAATTCTCATTGTGTCTTCGCTATTCAAGCGGCTAAGTTTGACAATGCATGGAATATTTACGCAAGAGAAGTGAAGAAGAGACACCACAGTTTTTGTTTTTCCGTGAGGGTCTTACAATCAAAACACAAAATCGTCGTCCTGTGGTCCACAGTTAACAGCTTGTATGCGTGTCATTTATGTTTCAGCCATATAAAATTATCAAGATATGCCTATTAAATAGGTATGTGGATTATAAGTTTGGTTGAAATTTAAAATTGTCGTAAACCTTTTGCAAATTTTGTAAGTAATATGATCTACTAGCAATGGAAACCGAGGACTATATTTTTTGAATAACTCAGTGTCAAAAATAAATTCTATTAATATCTAATAAATATAATAGAATATTTGATAAATAATATCTAATTTTAAAGTTATACTAGGTATTAAATTGTTTAATACTAAAAAATATCACAACTTTTTTTAAGCTAGGTAGGTACTGATTATTCAGGAAGAGCACTTTAAGCGCAGATGGAGCGGCCACCGAACTTCAATTTGATCTCTGTACTCCAGCAAGGATACCATAAACGTGTAGGTATGTATGTGTAATATACAGAATACTTGGAGTTGATAAAATATTGTTCACATAATTCGTAAAGTCATATCGGTACGTACTATTTTACTTAAATTAAACTCTTTGGGTTCGCTCGGTATACCTACAATACTGTGAAGGTGACTTGGCCACCGTAGGTAAACTAGGTAAGTAATAAAATAATCATATAATTGTAATATATTCTAGGTATATTACGCTTAAATGAGATAAGCTTATGCTGATATCACTCTTTTTAAATACTTCAGTAATATTTATAGAAATATTAGGTACTTTGAATAATTTAATTCACAGTTGAATTGATAATACATACGAGTATACGCAGTTCGTCATAAACGTTCATCTAAACTAAGTATATCAACTCATTAATAATTTGTCCTTTTTGCATAAGCACAACGTGAGGTTAGTTCGTTCCTCGCCATGTTATATTAATAATTGTATCGCCATTCAGTTAGGTAACGTGGCCGGCCTTTTAGGTAGGTACACTAGGTACTCACTGTAGCAGCTAGATATGGCATAGGGGATAAAAATCAATGGCCTTTCCTAGGTATAGCGTAGGTCTCCTAGGTTAAATAATTTGAAGTTTCTGGTTTTTGTAATATTCTTTGCTACTAATTATAATGATTAAACAGTATAATCTTGTAAATGTACAACGATAATCCAGTGATATTATTGGGTCATTAGGTCATTTGGATACCTAAAGAATGGACATTTTATTTCGAAGACATTAGTTTGCGCATAATTTAATTAAGTATTTTCTTATGATGAGAACATGATTAAAGCGGCAGTATCTCTCGGCGACATAGACTATCTGTTACTCTTTTATTAGAATAGTCAGTAAAAGATGAGAAGTTTATCTCGCGACATATGTACATAGTACATAAATACCTAATAGTGAGATATTATTTTCTACTTTTAATTATGCTATATACCATTGGACGTAATTAAGGAAAAAGGATCCAATCCATAAAAATCTTCCTACTAAATTTAAATCTTAGGTCAAAAGGAAAAGTCATTAATGTCAGTGACAAATTTCAGTTCTGTTTGCATCCATAGGGCGTTTGTGCACTACACTGACTTTTACCGTCCGGTAGTCCGGTTTTTTACGGTCCGATATGCCACGCTATTAAATGTATATAGTAGCTTGTGCACTATACGTAATTTTACCGTCCGACATTTTACTTTTCCCCATTCCGGACAGTAATTTTCCGATCCGAGATGACAGCTATGAAAAACGTGTTAATGCTTGTGCACTGCGTCCGGAATTGCACTGACTTTTACCGTCCCCGATAGTCCGATTTTACAAAAATGAACCGTAAAAAAAATAAGTAAAAAAAGTTTTAAGTTAAACGGTTTTTATTGCACCAAAAACTAGAAAATAAAAATTTGTTATAACTAACCGTAGATGCAACTTTCTGTAGATTACTCACGTGAAACTATTATCACTGTAGTTTTCCCAAGTCGGATGCTGAAAGCCCCGTTTAGCCTCTATGTCAGTGGATTAAGCGTTACCTAATCGGAAACTTTTACTAAACTGAAATAAAAACGTGGGGCGTACGCAATTGTGATTACACTATAGTTATTTAAGAACACACATATAAATCAAGACAGCAATAGTGTAATAAGTTTTGTTCTGGCCTTGATAAAAGCTATTTACCTCTGTGGAAGTGATGGAACAGATGGATGATTAATTGCAAAATTAAAGCTACAATTACATATTTTGAATTTGTATGTTTCTTTCTTCATAATAACGCCCCACGTTTTTATTTTAGTTTGGTAAAAGTTTCCGATTAGGTAACGCTTAATCCACTGACATAGAGGCTAAACGGGGCTTTCAGCATCCGACTTGGGAAAACTACAGTGATAATAGTTTCACGTGAGTAATCTACAGAAAGTTGCATCTACGGTTAGTTATAACAAATTTTTATTTTCTAGTTTTTGGTGCAATAAAAACCGTTTAACTTAAAACTTTTTTTACTTATTTTATTTTCAAGTTTTTAGTGCAATTGTTAAGTTAATTTCCGATAGTATACCGATGTTGTTTGTAATATGTAATACAATTATGCATGCTAAGTAGCGTTTATATTCTCGCGCTTTCATCACGAATCACGACACATATGTAAACGTAATGGAACGGGAGGCGAATCCCTGCTGAATAGATATTTTTAGAAATCCGACACCATTTTTTAAAATTTAATATCTCTATCTAAGGTTGAATGCCCGAAGTATCTCAAATGGACGTGTTATTCATACAATAAGTACCTTAGATAACAGAGATCTGACAATAAGGAATATATCAGTCAATTTGGTTTACTGAGAATTTCAAGTTTAACTTTTTATACAAGTCGAATTTCGAGACTATAAAATATAAACTCATTCTCTGAGTCGACCAACCGGAGGACCGCAGGTCTGACGGGAAGTCCGACGCAAACCGAGGGTCTAAAGGGTCAATCCATGCAATCTATCACCCGGAGGGCCATAGGCCCGACGGCACTATGGCACGCACTACGTGAATCCGAGAGACTCACACTCTCTGTATATCAACTGGAGGACCGCACGCAGGTCAGCCTATCAACCAGAGGGCCGCAGGCCCGACGGCTCGCCCTACGCGAACCACTCACGCTGTCACTCTATCAGCTGAAGGGCCGCAGGCCCGACGGCTCGCCCTACGCGAACCACTCACGCTGTCACTCTATCAGCTGGAGGGCCGCAGACCCGACGGCTCGCCCTACGCGAACCATTCACACTGTCACTCTATCAGCTGGAGGGCCGCAGGCCCGACGGCTCGCCCTACTCGTACCACTCACGCTGTCACTCTATCAGCTGGAGGGCCGTAGGCCCGACGACTCGCCCTACGCGAACCACTCACGATGTCACTCTATCAGCTGGATGGCCGCAGGCACGACGGCTCGCCCTACGCGATTCACAAACGCTGTCACTCTATCAGCTGGAGGGCCGTAGGCCCGACGGATCGCCCTACGCGAACCACTCACGCTGTCACTCTATCAGCTGAAGGGCCGCAGGCCCGACGGCTCGCCCTACGCGAACCACTTACGCTGTCACTCTATCAGCTGGAGGGCCGCAGACCCGACGGCTCGCCCTACGCGATTCACAAACGCTGTCACTCTATCAGCTGGAGGGCCGTAGGCCCGACGGATCGCCCTACGCGAACTACTCACGCTGTCACTCTATCAGCTGGAGGGCCGCAGGCCCGACGGCTCGCCCTACGCGAACCACTCACGTTTTCACTCTATCAGCTGGAGGGCCGCAGGCCCGACGGCTCGCCCTACGCGAACCATTCACACTGTCACTCTATCAGCTGGAGGGCCGCAGGCCCGACGGCTCGCCCTACGCGAACCACTCACGCTGTCACTCTAGCAGCTGGAGGGCCGCAGGCACGACGGCTCGCCCTACGCGATTCACAAACGCTGTCACTCTATCAGCTGGAGGGCCGTAGGCCCGACGGATCGCCCTACGCGAACCATTCACGCTGTCACTCTATCAGCTGGAGGGCCGCAGGGCCGACGGGCCGCCCTACGCAAACCATTCACGCTGTGAGTCTATCAGCCGGAGGGGCGCAGGCTCGACGGCTTGCCCTACGCGAACCACTCACGCTGTCACTCTATCAGCTGGAGGGCCGCAGGCCCGACGGCTTGCCCTACGCGAACCACTTATACTGTCAGGCCCGACGGCCCGCCCTACTCGAACCACTCTTGCTGTCACTCTATCAGCTAGAGGGCCGCAGGCCCGACGGCTCGCCCTTCGCGATTTACTCACGCTGTCACTCTATCAGCTGAAGGGCCGCAGGCACGACGGCTCGCCCGGCGCGAATCACTCACGCTGTCACTCTATCAGCTAGAGGGCCGCAGGCCCGACGGCCCGCCCTACGCGATTCACTCACGCTGTCATTCTATTAGCTGGAGGGCCGCAGGCGCGACGGCTCGCCCTACGCGATCCACTCACGCTGTCAGTCTATCAGCCGGAGGGACGCAGGCGCGATGGCTCGCCCTACGCGAATCACTCACGTTGTCACCCTATGAGTCGATCAGCCGGAGGGCCGCAGCAATGACATACGGTACTAAACCGTGGTCGCTTACAATGGGCCTCATAAGAAGGCTCAACGTCACCCAAACGGAAATGGAGAGGCCTATGCTAAGAGTCTCTCTGCGAGACCGGATTACAAATGAGACCATCCGCAGCAGAACCAAAGTAACCGATATAGCTCTTTGAATCGCTAAACTGAAGTGGGCGGGGCTCGTCGCGCGTGGATTGCGTGGAACTGATGGCCATTGGGGCGGTAAGGTTCTCGAGTGGCGGTCACGTACCGGAAGGCGCAGCGTGGGTAGGCCCCCCACAAGGTGGACTCATGACCTGGTGAAGGTCGCTGGATGCGGGTGGCACAGGGCCGGTCCTTGTGGCAATCTTTGGGGGGGGCTTTATTCACCAGTGAACGTCTTTCAGCTGATATGATGATGATGATGATAATTAAATCCATATGTTTCTGACAAATATCTAAAGCAGTACTGCAAAATCTACATATCGCTAAACCTAGCGGTTGTGGCAGGCAGTAACACTGGAGTATCAGATTTGAGGAGTTGGATGTTAGTATTAAATTCGCATGTTTCTACTTAATTATCTAAAGAACTTCTTTAAAATCAAGATATCGATCAAAGATAAACCTTGCGGTTATTGTAGGCAGTACTGCAGCATCAGGAGTGAGGAGTTGGAAGTCAAGATCAGGCTGTTAGTATTTGATTATGCCAAACATGCTATACTTTCATTTTCACGTGTCTAACACTCTCGGTTAAGGTAAGCAGTACGTCTGCAGCATCAGGCTTTGAGGATACAAGGATACAAATATTATAATATTGCATTGTCATGGGGACTTGATAAGAGTTCTAAATTTTGTTGATTTCGGTCCAGTAAAAGTGGTCGAAAAATCGATCACAAGATTTGAAGCATCGACGACAGTTGATACGCGGTGAAGTTAATAAAAACCGTTTAAAAACCGGACTACCGGACGGTAAAAGTACGCACCTCCGAGTAAAAAGACGGACAAGTACACAAGCCAATCATGCGTTTTTTTCATGTCATATCGGACCATGAAAACTCGGTCTGCCGGGCAGTAAAATTCATTGTGGTGTACAATCGCCCTTAGTTATGTCCAATTTTTAGTAATAACGTCCATGTGTTACCAATTCAGAGGTTTAAAATAATATACCATAATTATTTAAATTTATGAGAGTACTTGGCCTTAAGAAGTAAAGGTTATCAAAACTCATTTAAGAAGTGTCTTATATCATTGATCAAATTTGTTTCCCTCCGATTTGAGCATCAAATGTATCGTATGTAGTATCATGAAAAAAGTACAAAACGTAATATGTTATCTTTATCGTACGTACCTGTCGAAGAAAAATAATTTTGTTTTATCTTGAAATGATTACATAACTATTGTATTAGTGGCTGACATAGGCTAACATTAATTGTATGGATTGTCTCAAAAGAAAAAAAATCCAGAAGCATAAAGTGTTAAATTATGTTATGAATGGAAGCCGGAACACTAAGATAATGACTTAACCAGCTGATTTTAGATTATCTTCACACAAAAGATCGTAAAAGCTATCTATATCTCATCGGCGCACGCGCTTCCCTATTGAACAATTAACCGTTCTCTACTACTAACTGTTCCGCACATGCAAGAAGGTATACAAAGCTTCCAAAACTGGGTCAAAACATTAAAACTTACCGTTTACGCCAACCTTGGATAAAGCTCCAATCACAGTTTTCGTCTTCGTCCAACACAGTCGCTTCGTGGTGGTCTGTGCCTCCATACACCATGTCCACTAGCTGCCGCGCCCTCTCGAAATTACCTTCAATCTCGACTATCAGAAACCCGTCGGAGCTCATAGTCCCGAATACATCTTTCTTGTATGTTGCATCATTGATGGCTACCATTTCAGACGGGTCCCTGTTTTCCACCGATTTGACCTCTGAGTAAATCGCTTCAGGAACTTCGACTTCGGACACTAGTTGTGTTCCTCCTTTATCTACTTCTCTACTGAGACCCAAATTCCCTGTCTCATCTAAGAGACGATTCGCATAAATCACTTCTTCTACATGGGGAGTTTCTTCATTATTTTTTTTTAATTCCGAAATCTTTTGTTCACTGTGTTTGCGAATGATGGAATCTCCAAAATATATCACCACTTTATTATTGTTCTGTGTAATTTTATTAGCCAAACCACCCTCAGTGAGAGGTAAGTTAGGTTTCTTCATATTTTCTTGTGAAAGTCTTTGAGCTAATTCCTCGTAGCATGCCGGGCGACTGCTGTACATTTTCCTATCCGCGATAGATCCTTTATTATCTTCTTTTCTTTTCTCAACACTCTGATACACTGGAGGTCTGCAGCAATCGTCAAACTGAGAAGTCCAGGGTCTCGGCTCACTGTAGATGTGTTCCACTGGAGACGCCTGCGGGAGAGGAACATATTTCTCGTGAATATTTTTAGAGTTAGGCGGCTCATTCCTCCTGAAATTTAGGACACTACGTCGCACCTTAGACTCAGATGCATCACTGCTGCTTACTTTTTTAGGACGTGAGTTGCCAAGGAGTTTGAATACACTCTTGTGCTCGGCTTGAGGTTTGACGCGATCCGTGCTTGGGGCTCTTCTCATTCCAAATACTCCTTCTTCTTCCGAAGGATGAGGATAAAGCTGTTCGCAACTAGTGGACTTATGAGTGGCGAGCCTGGTTTTGGATGGGGTGGCTGGTTCCCTATTTTGCCAGTGCCGGACGGAGAGCCTCGCGGCTCCGCGTATAAACTTCATTGGCTCCCACGCCTCCGCCTTTTTAAGGATGAAGTTGTCGCACATCTTGTTAGGAGGCTTGCGGGCGTCAGCGGCGCGGCAGGACTGAAGCTCGCGACAGAGGAAGCAGGAGCACCGCGCAGGGCACAGCATGTTTACGCGAGCGTGCCGGCCGCACTGTAGCCGGCAAACCATTGTTACCACCGTTGCTGCGTCCCACCACCGTGCGCGGACGCGGCCGCGGCGCCGTTCAAAGCTTGTGGTTTTCGATCGTGACCGGATCGCATAAATTTCAGAACAGATATCAACTTAACGGTACCGTAAAATTTTATGACAGGTTAAAATACGATGCCCGATTGATCATCGTAAACTGATCTTATTTTAGATGTTTCAATTCAAGTGCATCTGCTCATTATCACAGTAGTCTGGTTTGACTGTGCAGCCATCGATGCTTACGCATGCATAACGCATTGGAAGGTGAACGGAACCATAAGTCGTTTGCTAAATATAGATCACACTCCAACGGCGGCAATTACGAATCGTTCGACAACATAATCATGTGAGACTGTTGAACTCATATAAAGCAAATTACCCTCCGGTACACTGCAATGTTTATTTCTTTATTCAAATATCATCGTTTCGTGTTTATTTTACGATGACCGTAAAAACTTGAAGCTATAAAACTTTCATTACCATCGAATTGCGAATTGTGCCACTAAGCGGTAATCGCAATTAATATAAAAATAATAGTAATTACCTACTTTAGAGACAATTGAGAAAATAAAAACTTTTTTACAGATTATAAATACTTAATACAGTGGACGCAAATGGATATGTAGTGCCAGTGTTTCCCCTGGACGGCTTACGGAATGACGGAATGAGTTTGACTACTGTTTTACCGTAGCATTCGAAGTAGTAGAAGAATGTCGTTACGTATTTAGAATGCTCCTTTAAGTATTCAATAACACAATATGAAAAGTAATCTGTTTATTAAGTGGGTATAGCTTTCGTGAATTTACCTGTATTAAATCCTTATTCGTTTTCATAGTCGAGTAAATAGGGATGTCCATACAATAACATATTTCTTTTCAATCATGATTTATTTAAGTTAATTGAAGATAAATAAGGTAGATAAGAATTATAAGCTCCGTTAGCACCTTATTAGGAAATATATATTTATATCCTAGCTTATCTTTAGTGTAGGTTGTATATCTTCGGCCCTAATAAGCCCGATATAACAGGAAGCAATTGGTGGTAGATATATCAATGATAAAGTTAAATATAACTTCTTGTGCCGTGACTCGTTTTATAAAGATTGATCACAATGTAGATAGGTACGGTCGGAAATTATCTTCTTAAGTGTAGAACAGACATTGCATATTAAAAATGAAAAAAAAAACGTTTCTGGGAAGAGATGAAGGACGCAAGACATAACCGACTCTCTCACATAAAAGAAGATGTATCGTTAACAACATAGACAGTTGTTCTCTTTGAGTTCTTTGATAAATTGAGAAAATTAAGAAAGTGTTTTCCAAAAGCTCACTCGACTCTTACACAATAAGCGAATGTGATGTGACTTTCATTCATTGCATCAAGTCCCAGGTATTGTTTGCTGATTCCCATCCCAAGGTTAGCGAAAGCGAGCATTGTGCTCGGAGAGTGTTGAGTGTTGCCAGAAGTCTGTGACCAAGAAACATGATAATACAGATATAAAAACACCATATCCGAGAAATTCACGTTTGTGTGCCTTAACAGGGCATGAGCCACAAATCTACATTGGCCCAAGAGACTGACAGAATATGTTTAAAAAAAGGTAAATAATTACATATATATGCCTTCGTTAAGAACATTATATACAGTACTTATTAAATATAAAAACATTTGTTACGAATGAACATCAAAAACCACGATTTCTAAATGAGAAACCAGGTTTTATACAGGGTGGCTGGTAAGTAGACCGACAAACTTGAAAGGTATATTCCTGAACACATTTTGAGGCTATAGTGTCATATGAACTTTTCTGGATTCGGCTTAGTTCAAGAGATAATGACATGTTATTCAAAAAACTATTTTCATCACAAGTCACTGAAAAATGCCTGCACGATTAAAATTCATACACTAGTAGTTTTCATCTCGACATACACACTGATTAAAGTTAATAAAACCCAAGACTTCTACAAAACACTATCAATTTCAGCAAATCCAGTTAAGAAGAAGTTTCACATCGTGTTCGTTAGGTTTTGGTTTGATAGGTATTTCACTATGAAGCAACATATTATGTACTACAGTCAGCTGCAGAGATAAGTAGACCCCCTTGCATACAAATTTGTATGCAAGGGGGTCTAATTCTCTCTGCAGCTGACTGTACCTACTTATAATTATGTATATGTGAAAGTAAATTAAAAATCTAGAAAAAAATATCCAAAAAGCATGGAAATAGTTTAATCGGAGCACTAACGTGCACGTTAGGCACAAAAACCAAATAAAACCATGATAAAAATCATATTCTGGCAACACTGCACTTCGCAAATGCAGCGCGCGTATCCCCATTAGCCTACCGATCCAACGTAAGTTGACCTCAAGAATTGTAACAGGCCGATGTAATTGAAAGCCAGACTTATACTGGAATTTATAAAGCCCTTACTCGCTAATACTCAATAGATAGGGTAACGGCCCCAGTGGCCAGCCAGGAACCAGTAGTCGGCCTTTTCAGTCGTTTTTTGGTCGGGAATTGAACGGTTATTCGAATAAACAAATCGCGGGCACTCAAATAAAAGCTTTGATTCCCAATTTGTTGATACGTAGCCCGGCAAGTGCCGTGAGGGATCGGGGGAAGCAATAAACTCGTTCTTACAAGTGGTGTTCGTCGTCGAGAGCGGTACTGTCATGTCCGCCATATTTTTGACTGCACGTGGTGTTCACTTAAAAGGGAAGAAAACTATATATTGATGTTAAAAGTTATTGATTTCTGTAAATGTTTCGTTTATTTATTAGTTTATCTATTCGATTACTCCGTATTTGTGTGGAAATATTATGATTTTTCTAATAAATTGAGGGGGCTGACTACTGGATACCTTGTTTTCAACAAAGTATCTAGTGGTCAGCCACCGGGGGCTGACCTTTGGGTTCTTCATTTAATTTTTTATTTGTAATTGTTATATACCGTTACAACCGTTAAATTTAAATTTACAAATTTAGTTAGGCATGCCCTATTCAATTTGATAGAAAACCCAGTAGTCGGCCCCATTTGATTTTATTTTTTATCACGGCTGACCACTGGATTTCGCGGATCTAGTACTCAGCCACCGATATAATATTAAGGAATATCTCGATAATTATTTACTTATAATAATATTATCTTTCTACCTAGTACATTTAGGTATGTAATTACGTATAGGTACGTTTAGGTACAAGAAAACGGAATACTTAAGATAAAAAAATCTAGCGCCCCTCTAGAGCCATAAATTGAATAAGTGCTACATCATCTAAAGACTACATGATGTAGCACCTATTCAATTCAAGGATTCAAAAAGAAAAAAGAAGAAGATAAAAAGAAGAAAAAAACTGTTGTGTTAGGAAAAAGCAGAAATATCTTTCAATCCAACGACGCTACAAAGAAACTGTAACCTGTAACCAAACTAAAAACAAAACAAACCCAGAATGACGCTAGCAAAATCAATAAAAAGGGCACAAAAATAGAAAATAGATTTTTCAATTGATTAATCAGATTTGACAGAAAATGGTGCAGTTTTAACGGATATAACCCGATCAAAAACAAATAAAAGAATGTGTGATAAGAGCTCAAAAGTTACGATTCTTTCTAATGTAATGAACCTGTTAAAATCCCCAGCAAGGAGAATGTCGTAGTCATAGTCACAGTCATTTTATTCATTAAACAATATACATTGCGTTTATTTCGATGCTAGCAGCCTCCTCAAGTACAAACAGATACTGTGTCCTAAAAATAACTTTTTTCTCATTAAACCAGCTTTGAGGATTAGTAATAGAAAAAAAAAACACTAAATAATACGAAAAATAATGGACCTGCTACATACGACCGGCTATATAAATGAACTTTAGATCTATGTAGGTTTGCCTAATATTTTTATATTAAAGTTTTGAATATTTTTATATTTATTATAATTAATACTAATAGAAATAAGGAGATAATATATATACTGTGAGTTAGAAGTCTTGAAAAATATTTTTTGTTACGTATGACCAACGGGTTTCATGCCATAAGTCTTCGATTTAAA
>JALPQI010009887.1:0-41207 GCA_025490895.1 Thaumatotibia leucotreta | reverse complement strand
GGTTTTACGCAAAATAATGCTACTTAATTTATGCAAACATGCATAGGTATAGTCCATGTTTGTAAATGGCACATCAAGTAAAGGGTTTATTAACACCAGCAGAAAAATGCATGTTTGCGTAGTTTAAGTATCATAATTATGTATAAAACCAGTGTGACTCAGGCGACCGTAACTGTGGTAATAACAGACAGAAAAAAATTGATTCACCCAAATTTATTCGGGGATTTTGAAAGAGGCTGTAAAATTTACATAGATATTTATGAGAATAATTCGTCTCATGATAGAATGTTATGCATTAATCATACCGATGTGCAGTCGGCTGATAACTCTTATCAATCATATCACCTCTTAAAACTCATTAATTTTTATTGAATGTCGGTCGAGTATAAACTGAAGCAATATTAACACTTACTTATCCTTTCCCACAAAAATCCAAACGTGTAGGTATATAGTATCATTGTAAATCTTGATCATTTTTATTGGACGCTGTACTATACAAGTAGGCCCTACCTATATACAAAATAATTGTTTAAAGCCACTAAACACTGGGCACACAAGCGTTAAGTATTTACCTAAGCCTCAAATCGAATATGAACTGCATTTACAATGTTTGAATCCTACCTTAGGAATCGCTATCAGATTGTCAAAATTGGGAACGTACAAAGCACTCCCCAAATGATTACCTGCGGGGTTCCCCAGGGATCTATTCTTGGCCCGCTTTTATTCCTCATTTACATAAATACCATATGTTCAATACCTATCCATGGAGAGATAAGTCTGTATGCAGACGACACTTGCATATTTTACTTCGGCGATTCTATAGACGAAATTGGAAAATTGGCACAAAATGATCTTAATTCCCTTCAGGAATGGTTCCAAACCAATTTACTAACTGTTAACATAGCAAAAACGAAGTACGTCATATTCAAATCAAAACATAAAAAAACTTGCAAGGATGTTACACTCAAATTAGATAATGTAGAAATAGATCAATCTACTGAAGAAAAATACTTAGGACTTATTCTAGACAACGAATTATCGTGGAAACCACACATTAGTAAAAATATGTTCTAAAATTTCATCGTTGCGAGGCTGCCTATATAATACTGCATACTGTTTCCCCCAGCACGTTAGATACACAATATATAATTCGCTCGTAAAATCCCACTTAAACTACCTCATAGAGATATGGGGTAGTGCAAATAAAACCACACTTAAACATCTACAGGTTGCTCAAAATGGTATACTCTTGGGTCGTCTCGTTCGTTTTTCGTCACGTTCCTAAATTTGTCCGATTCTGCTTTCGTCACCCATTCTTTATTCGTCACGATCGTTGATGGTCTTTCTCATCTTCGGTCAAATTTGTTGTTCGTCTTTATCTTAATCAGTCTCGTTCTCTACTCGTCATAATTTTCTTTCGTCATGTTCGCTGTTAAATGTATGTTTTTCGTATATTTTCATAGTCTTAAGTCGGTACCAACTTAGAATATAACCAAATACGAAACGACAAAAAACGATTGAGTCGAAATAAGAAAAAGGTCAACAACTTATTATGGTCAAAGACGACAATGACTGCAGACTAACTTGACGAATGAAGAATGGGTGACGAAAGCAGAATCGGACAAATTTAGGAACGTGACGAAAAACGAATGAGTCGACCCAAGAGTATACCCTCAAAATAAATTAATAAAAACACTTTTTCGCTATGATCTACTTACATCAACACACAAAATATATTCCGAAACAAAAATTCTTAGTATTAATCAACTTTATTTTAACAACACTTGCATTCTTATAAGAAAGATAATAGAAAAAAAAATACACTCAAATTTGGCTTTTCAAACAAAATTCGTAATAGGAATACGTCCTTTACGGAGTGCTAAGAACTTGTCTCTGAAACCAGCGCGAACACAATTTGGCAGGAAGAACATAACTTATGAGGGGGCACAGTTTTACAATAATCTACCAAATGATATAAAGGAATGTAAAAGTTTAAATGTATTCAAACATAAGTTAAAGGAATATGTAATTAAAAATATTTAATTTTTCTAACTCCGGCCCTAGACACTTTGGCATAAAATTTACTTGTTACTATTACAAATGTACCATACTGCAAACTACTGTAATCTACCCACTAGTTTAGCTTTCTTACATTACCCACTCAAAATTTAAATTGTTTTGTTTTACGTTAAATTAATGCTCGCTGTTTACTTTATGTATAGATATGTATGTTTTCTCGCTATAAGTGAAATGTAAATTTCTTTAGAGGAAAAATAAAGTTCTTTAACCACAATATAAATGTACTAGTTTTACTAAACGACCGTTGATTATAGGCCAAACGCCTGTGAAATTGCTTCTTACGTAGAACTTATCAGCATCACTTGCAACCAACTATTCCAACTAAGCCCTCGCCTTTGATGCCTAGTCAAGGTAAAGTGACTTTAAAATGACGAAGTGGAGGAGAAATAATTGATATTCATATATCATATCAGCAGTTCTGAGAAATGTTTGACTGGACATGGTACTGACATGGGAATATTTTAGAAGGGAATCTATAGGCTCAGTGGTACTATGTAGTTTTGGGGTATCAGTAAGGAATATTTCATGGTTGGACCGTTAAACACCTTAATTGTTTGAAGACCTCATCTGTTGAGTAGGATTCTTCAAAAAAGGAGTTTAACTATGCAACTACACTACCTGGGGGCCATTTCTCAAAAGCTTGTAACATTTAATACAAGTGAAAGTCTCTTTTTGACACTATTAATTAGATAAGGACATCCGCTCGTATTACAAGTTACAATAAGCTTTCGAGAAATGGGCCCCTGTAAACAACGCGAATGTGTACTCCCTCGAGTTGCAGGCTAAGGTATCTGCATACCATCAGGCGGACCGTATGCTCGATTCATACTGTCGTCATAGCACATGGTTGATGCGACATTATGTCGCCGCGAGATACAACTAGTACGAATCAACTGCGTACGCCAAACCAACTGGTATGCGACGCAATGATTCCATAATGACGTCATAGAACAAGGTGCACAGTTAGTTCGTACGAATTGTACGTAGACTATCCGTTCCTCTTCTATTAATCGAATTATACATATAGAATACAGGACGATTATCTCGCAGTGACATATCGGACCAATCATGTGCTAAGCTTACTGTTACTATGTCACCTATGTCCTATTCCACGACGTGCTCACGTCACCCCTTTTTTGAATCGGCATGATTTAATGAATATGGCCTCTCGTAGATCACTCCATTTTGCAACATTACTTTTTGGAATTATAAAAAATAGAGAACCCTCATACCTTTATGATAAATTACATTTTTCCCGGCGTGACAATAGATATGCAATACGTCTGACCATAAATAAAAGTAGTCTATGATTTAACCAAACAATAGTTATTTGTTATACAAGGGTGCAAAGTTGTATTTTACCCGCGAGTATGAAATTGAAACACGAGCAAGCGAAAGGATTCTATAGTTGAACCACGAGCGAAGCGAGTGGTTCTAAAATGGAATCCTGAGCGCAGCGAGTGTTTTAACATACGAGAAGTAAAATACATTTGCACCCGTGTGTAACACAAAATTTTTCCCCTCACTATAGCGAGGAAACTCAAAAAAGGTAATTATTTGTTCACATTACAATCATCATCGGGTTAGTGATAATAATTTTCCAAATGCATCATGTATTTAATGCAAGATTTTGTCGCAGTAAACTTAGGACGAAAAAGTAAACGCAGCACGATTTTAACACATTCCTGTAGTTGCACACCAACGCCAATGCATTATTAAATCATTCTCATTCATTATTTTTACAAAATTATAACAGAACACCCTGAAAGTTATTTAGTTTACTATTTTTATGCGTGTTCGAGTCGGTAAATAAAGATTATAACCTATAATATTCTTTTACAATGTTGACGTTGACATTTTCTGCGTTTTGTGATTGCATCTACTCATCTTATCATCATTCACTAAAACAATTGTTACTTATGGTATTTTAGGATTTATATGTTAAAATCATCATATTATATAAAGGTTTGTATTTTACACTAAATTCTCAAACAAATTATTTAATTATGGTATACTCTTGGGTCGTCTCATTCGTTTTTCGTCGCGTTCCTAAATTTGTCCGATTCTGCTTTCGTCACCCATTCTTTATTCGTCAAGTTAGTCTGCAGTCATTGTCGTCTTTGACCATAATAAGTTGTTGACCTTTTTCTTATTTCGACTCAATCGTTTTTTGTCATTTCGTATTTGGTCATATTCTAAGTTGGTACCGACTTAAGACTATGAAAATATACGAAAAACATAGATTTAACAGCGAACATGCCGAAAAAAAATTATGACGCATTACGAACGAGACGGATTAAGATACAGACGAACAACACATTTGACCGAAGATGAGAAAGACCATCGACGATCGTGACGAATAAAGAATGGGTGACGAAAGCAGAATCGGACAAATTTAGGAACGTGACGAAAAACGAACGAGACGACCCAAGAGTATACCTTAATTATCATTATACCCCGGTATCGGAGGTGCAAAATGGTAGCTGTCAAGTTCTTAGGGATGGGGTAAAAATATTTGTGATGTCGATAATTAAAGTTACATATCGATAATTTTTCTTTACCATAATAATAAGCTAAGACTTTAACTAAACGCACCTATTTACGATATAAACTAGGACTATATGATTACAAAATCAACAAAATATTTATTTAATGTTATGTAACATCGCCATACTTTTTATTGAGGCAATTGTCGATGAACCTTCTGAAGTTTGGGTTTTCGAATTTGGTCCAAAGTATGTTACAACTGACGAAAAACTTAAGCAGATCTCGGTTAGTTTAATTGGTTTTAATTTTTTTTCTTTTTTTACGGGTGTTTTCATACAAATTTGAGTTGCAATGCAAGATATGCAAGATTACAAATATTGGAATGGAATATCCTTTATTAAATAATCAATATAGTAGAACATACGTTGTTCAATGTGCTTTTTTATATTCCGACATCTGGAAATGATGTGTATTCTGTAAATTGTATATTATATGTTTTTCATTCATTTTTGAAGTTCAGTTCAGCAAGAAGTGACTCCACTTTCTATTGTATAAAATATTTTAGGCGAATAGACTCGTAAACACAGCTAAATAATCGAAGACATCGTTGTAAGATGACTATCTTACAACGACTCTCTCCGACGACTATCTTCTATCTTGACTATTTATTGACATAAATAATTTATTATAACTATTTAATATCTCAAAAGTTTTTATTCAATGTTGTGCAACTCGAAACATAAAAAATGTAATAGCAACCAGAGATTAGTATTGTAATAGTAATGATTTATATATTAAATGTTAATTATTATCATAGATCCCAAAAAAAGGGAAACAAATAAATGGTCCTTGTACATAAAAAAATAATTGTAAAAAAAATCGACTATTAAATGTTAATTATTATCATAGATCCCGAAAAAAGGTATACAAATAAATGGTCCTTGTACAGTAGGATTCAAAATTGTATGGACAGTTTATGAATGAATTCTTTCATAAATTGTCCACGCAATTCTGAACGCCACTGTACATAAAAAAATTTTTACAAAAAATCGAGTATCGATATCGACATCACAAAATGTGTTTACCTATCCCTAAGTAAGAACTTGACAGCTATCATTTTGCACCTCCGATACCGGGGTCTAATTATCATTAATATGGAACAATTTCCATGAGCATTTTACGTTTTGTTATTCCAAAACCAAGGTCATTACTTTGCCACACAAGTGAATAATATGCGTTTTTACACGTTCGTATTAAAGGATAAACAAGCACTTTACGAGCTAGTGAGGGGAAAATATTGTTTTGTGCTAATAAACATTTCTTGTTCTTGTTCTTGTCTAGTTTTTTGTTGAAAAGCCTTCTCGAAACTTCCATATTACGAATATATTGTGTTCCACGCGTGTGTGGTCACTGGTCTCGACCCTCGACCCTCGCCCCCGGTGACGCACTTCCGTTCGCAGTCACGCACCGCCGCCACCGCCCCTCACTACTGCCAGTTTCGAACTTGCCTAAGAAGAAACAACGAAGGATTTGGCAACCAAACTAGGACAACTTTAAACATTAACTCCAAATTTTCTAAACATATTTCGTCATAGCTATAAATTTTCCTGTCAGTCAGATTTATAAACATGTTATTTTGTACCTGTATTTAATATTCTTGTCGATGCAAAGTACAGTTAGTTATAGGTCGTAAGTAAGATAAGAGTCGGTCAAATAATATTTCCCGAACTATATACCTTTGTGCCCTATATCAGAAAATCAGTAATTAGCACAGGTACTTGATAATGATATTACATTTTGTTGTAGTAGTTGTTGTAAAAACCAGTGTAAATGCCATTATAGAATCGCCTATTTTCTTTCGTGAGTCACATTCTAAAGAGTACCTTGAGTTTTCAGTTCTCGAGAATGTTGTCTATTTTGTTAAGTAGTGAAAATTTCGCATTAAAATATAAATCTCCCAATTTTCCCGTACAAAACATAAGAACGGACGCTAGAACCCGAACCTATGGAGCCCGTATTCGATTTTTTTCATTAATATAATGTACCCACCCACGTCAAGCATCTCTTTGTCTCGTCAATAAATTCGAAGCTTTTAGTAGCCACCTCTCTAATTTCCCCAAGTCCGTTGGGTTTAGATAAATTGTGCTCCAAAAACAAACAAAAACTAGGTAATGTCCCCTCGCGGCCCGAATCGGCGCCCGACTTCCGTGTCCGTTGACCGCCGCGTCCACTCGGTCAGGGGACACAGAAGCCTACCGCGAAAACAGAAATTACTTACCAGAAGTTTACTCGTACTTCTTGTACTTGATGGATAGATAGAATAGTAGGTATTAATTTGGTGAAAAAAACTGTATTAAAATTCATCTTAACCTTTTTAGAGACGATTTTTTTTGAGACGAGTAAGAGGGAGCGAGAACGGCATCCTGAGGATGTTGGCTGACCGCCTTGACTCGCCCATACTCAAATATTGGGTCGAACTTGTAACTGGGCGAGTAAAATAATAAAATAATAGATTATAAGTATAAGTATAGGTACTACTAACAATAGATCTTAAGTTTTTGTAGTGATAAGTTATGTCATAAGTACTAACACTCTATGGATGTTTAATCTGAAATAAATTATTTTTATTTTTTTTTTTTTTTTTTACTATTATTATTACGAAGCCGTTAGTGTCCCACTGCTGGACAAAGGAAAAGACAAAGGGGGAGGCCCCTTTGTCTTCCAACTCTCCCGGTTTAGCGCGATCTCTTGCCAGTCGTTTAGGTATGCATCCAGATCATCGTGCCATCTCCGTCTGGGCCTGCCGCGTCGTCGCCGCGCATTTTGTGGCACCCACTCCGTTGCTAATTTAGCCCACCGCTGCGGGTGCATGCAGACGTGGCCGGCCCATGCCCACTTTAGCCTGGCAGTCTTGGCTCCCGACATCAGTGACCCCGGTTTTGGAACGCAGCACTGAATTTCTCATTCAGTCGATCAGCTTCACACCAGTTACCAATACATTCTTGATAACAAATAAATAATGATAATCACCAAATTAAAAATTTTAAAAACCTACTTCAACCGGTTTCTCCAAGATTCCCGATTTGTTTCCATCATTGGTTTCCTCAAATCCTACTTTCTGAATGCAAATTCTTGTAAATGAATGAAAATTACCAATAGCGCCATACATGTACCTATAACATTTGAAGAGATCCCTCGATTTCTCCAGGATCCCATCATCAGACCCCAGCTTGGTGCCAATGGGACCATCTCGGGGTAATACACGTTCGATCACAAAAAGAAATTTTAGAATCGGTTCACTATTCTCGGAGATATCAGGTAACATACATCCAACAAAAAAAAAAAAAAAAAATTCAGTCGAATTGAGAACCTCCTCCTTTTTTTGAAGTCGGTTAAAAAAGGAATGTTTCATATAAATATTTTTGGGAAATGTGGTGGATCTTGCTCAGCACCTGGTACAGATCAGACTGCCAATTTTCGTCAATATCGAAGACGTGATTCAAATGTACAAACTTTTAGAGAAAATCTCAGTTACTTAGTTAATACCGTTGTTATCCAGGTGTGTAATTTGATGATGTGCGCAGGGCGATGGAATCGAGAGCGCAGCGGCGAAGGCGGCGCGCACGCGACGACGCGCGCTGGCGCGACGCGCGGCAGCCGCGCGGCTGCGGCCCGGCACGCCGCCGCCCGCGCCCGGCCGCCGCCACCACCCCATCCAGACCGAGTACTACCTCGAGGAGCTGTTTGACAAGGGCGTGGAGATGGAGGTCGGCGTGCAGACCGACCTGTTCCTCGACCGGCCCGCCACGCCGCTCTACGTGCCCGCCAAGACCGGCGCTGATGCGGCGACGCAGATCTACCCTGGAGACGTGAGTGTATCAGTGTGCTGCATGAGCTGCTGCCGCGTTATTAACGCGGACTTACTTTCTGTCTATCCGTGTCGTACTCTCGTTTTGATATGTGCGAGACGGACATAAAGTACCTAGGTATTTAAGTGCGCGTTAATAACGCGGCGGCAGCTTTTGATTTTATTGCAAGTGGATTACAATTGGGAAGATGTCTTTATAGGCATATGTCCAGAGAGAGATTTTTTTCCCTACATTTTTCATCTAGATTTTGAGATGCCCGGAAAGAGATCTCCATCTAACCGCCCTCAAATTGATAATACGTATCTTTTATTTCACTTGGGGTCCGTGCTTCCATAAATTTTCATCAGTTACTTTATAAGTACTTGTTTGTTAATTCTGAAGCACCTGGATCAATCACATAGAATCACATCAATTTCATATCTGTGGAAATAAACCTTTAATTGGCTTGTGTGATAACTAATCTGTATAATACTTAGAACTTTTAGCTGTTGGTTTTCCGAATAAAATAAAATAATAAAAGAAATAAATAAAAATAGACAAGTCCGTTCCTCGTTCCTGAACTTACAGAGGGATTTCCGTATTTGGTTTATGAGGAAAGGTGTCCATCTACATAATCCTGATGGCAATGTGATCGTGTTGCAGCTATTCGACTTCGACGTGGAAGTGTCGCCGATCCTGGAGGTGCTGGTGGGGAAGACGACGGAGCAGGCGCTGGCGGAGGTGGCGCAAGAGGAGGAGCTGGCCACGCTGCGCGAGCAACAGCGGCGCTACACCGAGCTGCGCGACGCCGAGCGCGCCGAGCGGCAGCGGCTGGCCGCCATGGACCAGGTACTTGGGTCCAGCTGGTGCGGGCGGAGGTGACCACGCTGCGCGAGCAACAGCGGCGCTACACCGAGCTGCGCGACGCCGAGCGCGCCGAGCGGCAGCGGCTGGCCGCCATGGACCAGGTACTTGGGTCCAGCTGGTGCGGGCGGAGGTGACCACGCTGCGCGAGCAACAGCGGCGCTACACCGAGCTGCGCGACGCCGAGCGCGCCGAGCGGCAGCGGCTGGCCGCCATGGACCAGGTACTTGGCTCCAGCAGGTGCGGGCGGAGGTGACCACGCTGCGCGAGCAACAGCGGCGCTACACCGAGCTGCGCGACGCCGAGCGCGCCGAGCGGCAGCGGCTGGCCGCCATGGACCAGGTACTTGGGTCCAGCAGGTGCGGGCGGAGGTGACCACGCTGCGCGAGCAACAGCGGCGCTACACCGAGCTGCGCGACGCCGAGCGCGCCGAGCGGCAGCGGCTGGCCGCCATGGACCAGGTACTTGGGTCCAGCTGGTGCGGGCGGAGGTGACCACGCTGCGCGAGCAACAGCGGCGCTACACCGAGCTGCGCGACGCCGAGCGCGCCGAGCGGCAGCGGCTGGCCGCCATGGACCAGGTACTTGGGTCCAGCAGGTGCGGGCGGAGGTGACCACGCTGCGCGAGCAACAGCGGCGCTACACCGAGCTGCGCGACGCCGAGCGCGCCGAGCGGCAGCGGCTGGCCGCCATGGACCAGGTACTTGGGCCCAGCAGGTGCGGGCGGAGGTGACCACGCTGCGCGAGCAACAGCGGCGCTACACCGAGCTGCGCGACGCCGAGCGCGCCGAGCGGCAGCGCCTGGCCGCCATGGACCAGGTACTTGGGACCAGCAGGTGCGGGCGGAGGTGACCACGCTGCGCGAGCTAATAATACTAGCTGATTCAAAATCTTTCTGATCCTTCTTAAAGTTCTTCAACGGCACACTGAAACATTTTTTTTCAAACCATTTCATAAACTTTTTCTTATACCGTCAGAGATTTTACTACAGAGTAAAGCGACAGTATTTCGCGGACTAGATGGACTTCTGTCATTGTTTTGTTAAACTATTAACCGCCGTAATCTGATAACAAACAATCAGCTCACGTCGCCGTTGTCTGCGAAAATAAAGGTCTTCATTTCAAATGCAAGCTCTGATCTGCGTGGTATATTTCTATATTGGTGGCGACACAGGCACGCTCGAAACTTTACGGCGGTTAAAAGTGATACCTACACTACTTTATATTCGTCGGCTGACAAGCAAAACTCACTATAAAAACTGTCACTATTCTTAGCAACATCTTATGTCAGTATTGAATCAGAACTGATATACGAGCTTTATTTCAAGTAGGTATTTGTTACTTAGTGAGTTTTGCTTGTTAACTGACGATATAGTTTTGAAACAAACAACTGACACAACTGCACGTGTGTTTCAGCGCCTGTACGAGGAGAAAGAGCGGCGCGTGGCAGAAGCCCGGGTGGCGCAAACGGCGGCGGAGGAGGCGCGAGCGCGGGCCGCGGCGGCCACGCTGGTGCAGGGCTACGTGGCAGAGCTGCTGCCCGCCGTGCTTGCCGGCCTGCGCGACCAGGGCTACCTGCTGGAGCGCGTGCACAGAGGTAGGAATAAGTACCTCGAGAATACTCTTCCTCGCTCCTCATTTCTGTCAAAGTCAAAGTCAAAGACAAACTATTCTTTATTCAAGTAAGCTTATTAATAAGCACTTTCGAATCGTCTGACATTATCAAGAGAGAGAAAAAAAATCTACTTCTGGTTCAAACCCTACGCCGTTCCTGAGAAGAACCAGTAAGAAACTCAGGTGGACTTATTTTTTCAAAACAGTATAATAATACATCTTATTAAAATAACATGCATTAAAGAATGTATTACATAAAAAAAAAGATTATTATAGACATTTTTATAAAAGACAGAAATAAATAAAGGATCATAATATTAAACGAAAATAATTATTATTGTACAAGTTCACAACATTATTAAGTATCTATATCTACACTACTAGAGATGTAAAGGTCCTCTAGTTGTCAGAATAAAGAGATATTAAGATTTAGAGATGTAAAAGGTCTCTAATCGTCATGATTTTAACAATAATAATAAAATAGAAAAGTAACAATTTAGTGACAATCACAAAGCAACTATTCTTATTATTTAAAAGACAACAGCCAATACCTATTTAAACATGACATCACAGTAAAATAAACTCAAATCTGGTAACGATCTCATGAAAGTCATAATTTATGAATATCATACCTTATAACTAAAGTGGTTACTTTACCAAACCGCTTCAAGCGCGTCTTCTGAAGACTATAATAGAAGCTGAACCGAAAATGTAGATCCTTGGCTATCAATTAAAATTACGTCGATTGACCGATTTTCAATTCCCTGCTCACAGGCGCAGGAAGGCCTCTGCCTGTAAGCGATTCGTGTACACACACAACCTGTCCTAACCTCGCATGAAAGAAAAGAGTTTATTGAAGGACTATAATCACTACTCATGAAAGAAATCCAATCGGTTGAGAGATCTAAAACGATAATCGATTTTCCTTCCACGCGGAAAATAGATAGAATTTCTAACCGAGACTGATTATTTTTTAGGAGTGGATGAGGAGTTCATGCCGTGGCTGGTGAACGCGGTGTCTGAAGAGCTTGACTCTATCATCACTAGTCGTGACGTCATCACGGGTGAGTTGTCGCAACATTTTACCATCCGTCTAACCACCATACATTCAGATTCTAGTTATGTGGAATGGTTAATCCTTAAATATTTTATGATATTTTGTGTCTTACGTAGTTAATTAGCGATTAAGTAGATAAAGCAGATTTTTTTATTCAATACAAGCCTAACAACCTCTGTATCGTATCACTGAGTGAATAAGTTGACACTGGTAGTCTTTCCCATTTCTCTAACTAATATGGTCATGGTGTTATTTTGGAATTTAAAGAAGTCGATAAAACGATTTCTAGCAGCATTTTGAGAAGTCGAAGGGTGCGTCGGCGGCGCTTAAAATATTACATTACGATGAAATAGAGTTCGAAACGAGTGGTGAGAAGTTAAAACATGACCGAAGGTAGTGTTTGAAATCGACACGAGTTACGAATTTCCTTTTCATGTAACGTACGACGTTTGGCATTCGTATCTCTACCACCAGTGCGCGCCGCATGCCGCGGGCGAAAACGACCACTCCCGAGCATCGACAGCTCGCTGTCGGCCGTGGGCGGCGGGTCGAAATGACCGCGGCCTGGAATGTTAACGCTATTGTCAGACCAATTTCACCTGTCTTTAGCCCTGTCCGTTTTTAACCGACTTCAAAAAGGAGGAGGTTTACAATTCGTCGAAATCTTTTTTTTTTTATGTATGTTCCCCGATTACTCGAAGACGCGTGGACCGATTTGAAAAATTCTTTTTTTGTTTGAAAGGGTATACCTTCTAGTTGGTCCCATTGTCACCGAATTCAGATCTGATGATGGGATCCTGGAGAAATCGAGGGAACTCTTCAAATGTTGTAGGCACACATGACATTTTTGACGTGACGACGTCTTATAAATTGGTTTGCCGAGTGACACTTCAAGAAACTGCGTTACGCTCCGCTCACGTTATGCGCTCACAATGAGGGCGAGTGAGAGGCACACGTCCCTTCCACTCGGGCATGGTTAGCCCGCCTAAGAGATTTTACCACTCAAAGTCGTTGTCACGTAAAACTTTCGCCCGCATACCGACTTTACAGGCAACCATTTTTTTTTTTTCATTTATTAATAACAATGATCGTGTTTCAGAGATCGTCCGCGACGTGGTGGAGGCCCGCAGCGAGTTGTACCGCGCGGCGGCCGAGGCGGAGGCCGAGGAGCTCCGCGCGCAGCCCGAGGAGTCCGTCACGCCCTCCTCCTCGCAAGAGGGGGAGGAGGAGGAGCGAGAAAGTACGTCACACATAACTTTACCTAAACAAGTTTAAATAGGGACTCACATTCACACTACAAACAAATAAAACATGGAAGCCGCACGCCATAATAAATTGCCTTTCAAAAACGGTCCTGAATTTTAGTTGACAAATGTCACCCCTTCTTTAATACATCACGGCAATGAATTTCAATTTGAAACTATAAAAACTTAAACCGCCATTTAAAAAAAGTTGTGATTGATCCATCAAACTTTTGATTGGCTACATTCTATAACCATTTGTCAAAGATGTTGCGCCTAAAAATATGCGCGGTGTTAAGAAAAGCGCTATGTCCTGCCCAGCTTGGCACAATTGAACAATTGATTTTGGGGGCATTTTTGAGCTGGCGTTAGACGTCCATGTTATATATGGTCGCAGCATTCACACGATTAGAAGATAACCTGTAATGATAATGACACAGTGCGAATGACAACAGGTTGAAAGGTGAATCTCACGGCGCGATAATAGCATAGTTTCAAATCCTACTAGAGCAAAACCTGAGGCTACCGCGCTGGTGTTCCGCGAACATCTGGAGTTCGGAGTATAGGTACAGGTTTTATAGGGTACGGTGACATGGAAACCATAAGGCTGCGGCTCCATAGAGGCGGAGAGGAGCGGAGATGTGCAAAATTGGCTAATGAGACCGCATCACAGTGTTTCGAATTTTGAATTAGAAGAATGTAATCGGTCAATTTTGCACATCTCCGCTCCTCTCCGCCTCAATGGAGCCGCAGCCTAAGGCACTGGTCTCACCGCGAGCTACTAAGCTATGAACTATCGGCTATAAACACAAACAAAAGATACGCACTCCCGTGTAAATAAAAGAGACACGGCGATACTCGCCCGGCGGTGATAGTTAATAGCTGGGCGAGTATCGCCGTGTCTCTTTTATTTACACGGGAGTGCGTCGCGAGAGATCGTCCGCGACGTGGTGGAGGCCCGCAGCGAGCTGTACCGCGCGGCGGCCGAGGCGGAGGCCGAGGAGCTGCGCGCGCAGCCCGAGGAGTCCGTCACGCCCTCCTCCTCGCAAGAAGGGGAGGAGGAGGAGCGGGAAAGTACGTCACGCGTTACTGATTACTTTACCTAAGCAGGTTTAAATAGGGACTCACGTTCATGATGACATATGACACAGTGCGAATGACAACGTTGCAAGGTGAATCTCACGGCGCAATAATAGCATAGTTTCAAATCCTACTAGAGCAACACCTGAGGCTACCGCGCTGGTGTTCCGCGAACACCTGGATTTCGGAGTACAGTTCTGGATAGGTACAGGTTTTATAGGGTACAGTGACATGGAAACCATAAGGCTGCGGCTCCATTGAGGCGGAGAGGAGTAGAGATGTGCAAAATTGGCTAATGAGACAGCATCACAGTGTTTCGAATTTTGAATTAAAAGAATGTAATTGGTCAATTTTGCACATCTCCGCTCCTCTCCGCCTCAATGGAGCCGCAGCCTAAGGCACTGGTCTCACCGCGAGCTACTAAGCTATGAACTATCGGCTATAAACACAAACAAAAGATACGCACTCCCGTGTAAATAAAAGAGACACGGCGATACTCGCCCGGCGGTGATAGTTAATAGCTGGGCGAGTATCGCCGTGTCTCTTTTATTTACACGGGAGTGCGTCGCGAGAGATCGTCCGCGACGTGGTGGAGGCCCGCAGCGAGCTGTACCGCGCGGCGGCCGAGGCGGAGGCCGAGGAGCTGCGCGCGCAGCCCGAGGAGTCCGTCACGCCCTCCTCCTCGCAAGAGGGGGAGGAGGAGGAGCGGGAAAGTACGTAACGCGTTACCGATTACTTTACCTAAACAGTATGGTTAGCACATGATTGGCGCGACAGTATCTCGCCGCGAGATAGTCTATCCGTCCCTTTTTTGTTAATACAGCTAGTGAAGGACGGGGGATCTATCTCGCGGCGACATACTGTCGCACCAATCATGTGCTAAGCCTGCAGGTTTGAATAGGGACTCACATTCACACTATTAGAAGATAACCTATAATGACACAGTGCGAATGACAACAGGTGAATCTCCCGGCGCGATAATAGCATTATAGTTTCAAATCCTACTAGAGCAACACCTGAGGCTACCGAGGCCGAGGTGTTCCGCGAACACCTGGATTTTGGAGTATAGGTACAGGTTTTATAGGGTACGGTGACTTAGAAACCATAAATCAGGTTGTTCGTACGATTGTTGACTATCGACGTGGTATTGTAAATATATTCTTCAGTTAAAGAGCATCTCCAACAAAAATATTTGCATAAGTCTTAAAGGTGTATTTAGACCAAACGAGCATTCACTCATTCTATCTCCCACTCTACGAAATCAACGAATTTCGACGAATCACGTTTTATGTAACGAACGAATTTCGTAGAGTGGGAGATAGAATAAGCGAATGCTCGTTTGGTCTAAATGCACCTTTAAAAATTACCAAATATAAATATTACGAATATCCTTCAAAATGTAATTAGCTTTATTGAGTTTTGGTATGCGGCTAGATTAGCACAATAATTTCACCACCCGACACCCTGCATATTAGAAAAATATTACAATACAAGTAATCTAATACATGCGTAGCCGCGGATTCAATATGTGGGTGTCAGCGGCACCCGGCGACGCAACCTGTCGCCACAACATTCGCCACAAACGTCGTAAACGTCTGCGCTAGAAAATATACGAGTGTGCTTCATAGTTGACAGATAAAGTGCAGTTTTGTGTGGATTATTTGCGAGTGTTAGGGTGCATAGGGGTGGCAGTTGCGATTCGCAACAGCGCACGTGTGGCTGCGGGCGCAGCCGGTGCGGCGCGCGGGGCGGGGCGGGGGGCGGCGCGGGCGCAGCATTCGTCGCGCTATGAATACACTCATTACGGAGCTATTGCTTCAACATTAGCCGCAATGTGTTGGGCATGGAAGGGTCGACGCCAAGTTTGATAAACTTGAGCTCGATTCGGTATTGAATGCATGTATTTTATTTCAAACTCCTGGAGCCGATATATAACACTATTCCAGAGTCATTTTAAATTGTTTCATGTCAACTTTACGACAAATTATACTCGTAATAGGTCATCATGACGTAGCTTCTATACTGTTGTCAAAATTATATTCTACAGCGGAAGACTCGAGAGCGCGTGTTTGTATTTTCATTAATCTTGTGAATTACATTATATTGATTATAATGCTTTAAATTTAAATTACCTTAGTTGGCTACCTACTATACCAGTAATTGGAGTTCGAGGCCAACGAAATTACGACAGATGTGTTATTGTCAAATCTGTCAAAGTCTCTTATGTCATTGTCAAATAAAGTTTTCAGGTTTCCACAACCTTTTTGTAATTTAATTTATTTATTTAAAATATTTACTAATAAATACATTATAATATAGCTCTATAATGTTTGTACGCCTTTTTGTTTAATATGGCTGTCACAACTAGGATTTTCTTAAAAACTCGTAAATATCTAAAAACTTTTCTTTTCTCTTAACTAACATTGATATGACAAAATTTTTATTATTTTTTGTACATACATATTAATGCCAACTCGATTGTAACTAGCGACAGCTGGTTTCACAATATGTATGGAACTATGGAGATGTAGATTTTGTGGTAACTTTTTCAAAGCTGATCTCATAGTAAAACTTGGCTGCAATCATCAGTAGATCCAGAAAATATGATTTTGTATCATTGTGTTTTATAACATTTCACCCAGTATATTTCACTTGGAATTTATTTTTTTGATGATGGGGTGTATAGCGAAGCTAAACATGGCTGAACCAAGGGGGTCACCTTGTTAACAACCTACGGAAGAAAACAAAACGTTAGATCTGTATGATAATTTAAATGGAGAACTATAACACTGCCAAAGAAATTTGTAGGTCAAAGAAATTTTACGAATACGAAATGTGAACATAAAGCACGCTACAAATTATTATTCTACAATTTTCTAAACGTATGCAGAAAACAGTTTTTAATTTATGTGTAGTTAAATTGCTGGACCAAATGTTATTAACACCTGAGGTGATACCAGCGCTATACCAACTTTGTTACTAATAAATGCGAATAATTAAGTTTTTATTAAAATATCTAATATTTACGTGAAAATAAGTAAATAATATTGTTTCTATAAATTAAAGAATTAAAATTACCAATAAATAAGATATCTCAACGTCTGTTTTTAAAAAATAAGGATTTACTATTGTATGAACATTTCATTGTTGTGGCAATATTTTCGTAGATTCTTTGGCCTCGAACTCCAATTAGTGGTTTATACAGGCGACTAGATATGTTTATATTGTATACCCCTTTCAAACCTGCCAAATGAATAATGAAAATATCTTTAACCCTTAGGTGCATATGGTATCATGCATTTTAATTCTGAAATGACTCATGTAAACAATCGATGCCAATTAGAACTCTATTGCTCAGTGTGTTAGTCGCAATTGATTACTTATTTCGACATGTGTCATTTCGGTCGTATCATTTATGATACTGTATGCACCTAAGGGTTAAGTTTGTCGTAAAATTTAATAAACTTATATTTGAATTTTTGTATTGACCTGCTTCGAACAAAAATCTCATAAACTTGGCTCAAACTCTACACCCACAAACTCCACCGCAGAATAAAATGATCCGCGCAAAACCAGTGTATCTAAATCCTATCAAAGTGGTATGACGCCATTCATGCCGGTCGGCGAGGGGTGGCATTAGTCGCGGTGTCGCGAGGGGAGACTACACTAGCTGGAAAAAGGCCCTAAGTATGATATCCACATACGCCATTCATATAAAAATCTGTATAAGAATGGGGTGTTTTGTGACGTAAGCGCCAAATGTGCTAAAATGCAATAGAAGTGACGCTATGCCGATAATTTGGCACACATAGCGACCGCACGTGCGGCACTTGTCGCTCGTCACTTGTCGCCGCGGTGCCGCGTGATGCCGCGCGACAGCGCTCGAGAGGTGTTCGACTGGAACAGTTATGATGATACAATGCATTTTTTTATTTTTTAATGGAGGGATTATAAGCTTTGTCGCTCCAAATACGAGTGTGACACTTTGAACGCATGTGCTATTCTGTCAGGTTTTCGCGTTGACAATTAATTGTACCTCAAATTCGTAATATTTTCTAGCTTATTTTTATAACTTTCTGACAGTAATCATCTTGTGCTTATTTTACGAAAAAGATTCTATTCCAGAGGTAAAAATAGACTTTATTGCAATGAGTTCGGTTTCCTCACGATGTTTTTCTTTATTATGTGCAGCATAATAGTATTTTGCCGGGTCTATTTATGACATACAAGAACAATGAAGATTTACAGCCCAGCTCAAAACGGGGACAAGGGTCTCTTTTCAAGGTACTCCTTTTCAAAATAATGTTCAGAAACAGTATGTTTCATGATTATCATTCATATTATTTTAATGACAAACGGGTCTTAATCTTCATGCCCGAAACGTCAGGGTAATATTAAACGTAAGTTTACGCGATTAAGACCCGTTTGTCATTAAAATATGGTTTATGGTCAGAAACAGCTCAAAATAGAGAGAGAATCGGAAGGGAAAGACTGCTTTTCGATGAAACACAAGCTCAACACAATGATAAAATAACGAAAAAAAAAATTAGTAGATACTGCGCAAAATAAGAAATTAAAATGGAAGGCAGTAGAGTGCGAAGTCAACGAAGAGGGCCCGTCGACGCCGGCGCGGGCGCAGGCGCCGGTCACGTGGCGCACGGCGGCGATCATTACTGACATATTGACGCTACCGATATTACCACTTGCTTTATTGTGTAACGTGTGTATAACATACGGTCAATTGCTAATGTTCGTAAATGTTGTTATAGTTTGGTTTGCTCGCTACATATATCTGTTGACTGATTATTGGATCGAATATTCTTCATCTTCTTCTTCAGGCCTATTTTCACCCATATTTGGAGTCAGCTCTCCTAATTACTTAATAAGTCTCTCGAGTGGTCTTTTCCGCGCCTTTTTCGGGTATACGAGTATGTTGAATTTCTCAAGGTTATCTAAGTTATCTTTTACGACTTGTGACAGACATCTATGAACTGCGCATACTTACTCTTTTAATTTGCTAATGTAAGTAGTATGTTATTAGAGCTACCTGACATTCTAGTTAATTTTCAAACAGTCTACAACTTATAAAATAGGAAATAAATAAAAACATAATTACTTTAAAACTTGTAATAATTTAATCGACATATTGTCAAAAGTGTAATCAACACTTACTCTGCAATGTTTACTTACTTTTACGAAACTCACAAATAAACGAATTAATCACATAAAGCCACAAACGCAGCAGATTCAATAACTGCAATTAAACTGCATTGTGAACGCGATTACCGCGACGGGCGATGGTATCTGACCTGCAATTCTCTTTCCTCTACGGCGGGCAACACAGACCAATATAACTATGACTCTAATGGCCAAATGTAACCTACATGTCTAGAGGTCTAAATATAATAGAGGTTACCCAGAAGTTTTGGATTTTTTAAGAATAGGGGAGCGATTTGGCGATTTTATCAGAGCACGTGCGCGCGAGTGGGGCGATAGATCGCTGATAACGTTATCAGATGGCGCGTAATGCAATCACGCACTTGACCGCGCATTAGCTGATTGATATAAACAAATGTATACTTCTACAAACACATGCGGGATCTATCCAGATGCAAATCTGTAATCTGCGGCGACGCAGGTGGTTCAAATGCTGCTTAGATTTATGGATTAACAAAATAATGCTTATTGTGGTTAAAATAATATTTTTGTCAAATTCAGCGAAGCCTAATTCAGAACACTGTTCAAATCGATTTGAGACTAGTCAAACGTATTCTTCAGGATTATGTTGCTGAATAGGAGTCATTATTTATTACTCGGAACTATTGGGATTCAGTCACTTAATTACGGCCACTTCCGCTATTGGTCACCATCCAAACTTCTATTTTAGTACATTTTCTTGAATTTCCATTTCTTTTTTCATATATTTCCTTGAACGACCACACTTCTTTATTCGTACCACTTGCCGGTCAGAACTTTCCTTCTTTGTTTATTTTCTCGAAAGCTTGCTCTTGAACCTTTGTTGTGGTGTAATTAAAAATTAGAGAAAACATCATGAGCACGAAATAATAAACTAAAACATGGAAGTAGTACTAGCTAATAGATATCAATTTAGGTACAAGTGGCCATTCAAAGCGTTCTTTCAAGGAGGTAGTGTGTCTAGTAAATAATAAAATACATAGAGGTTTTTTCGGTATAGAAAGTAATACTAAACAGTTTTGACCCTCAGCCTACCAACATATTTGTACCTACTGTTTATTTTATCTCAAAGTTCGATGCATCAAATCAATTAGAAAGCTCTCCAGTACTCCGCAGCGCCCTCTGTCCCGCGGCCGCGGCACCTGTCGGCTCGCATGCTTCCGCCTCCGCCGACAATATTATCGCAGCTCGCTGCCCGCGGCAACGTGCGCGCGCGCCGATCTGACCCTTAACTCGTGCGCGACAAAGCCTGAAGTCCCGTGCATTAAGAACCAAAATTGCAAGTGCTATTTCAAATGGACCACGTGACCCAACAACATTGAAGTCTTAATCCATTTTAAACCTTATGGGATACGAATTAAAGTATTTTTTAGAATATTATGCGCTTGCGCAGCTGCATAAACACGCCAACAATAGTGTAAAGAGCTTAAATGTTACAATTTGGAGCACTTAATGAACGCACAATACGTGTCGCGTTTGTGGTGATTTCATTTAATGGGGTTGATGTTTTTTTGGTGCAGTTTTTAAATAGTTTTATAATAATGTTGCTTTTGAAATGTAAACCGAGTGCCTTTTCATCGCGACTTAGCGTTGCTGGCTAGGTAGGAACAAGTAATTATAAAAAGATCCAATCATTTGTTTGTTAACTTTAAATCAAAATATATCAATAAAATATCTCATTTCATTTATTTATAAAATAAATTTGAATTCTTGAAATGGACGTGAACCCTAACCAAACAGTTTACACCTAATAGCTGCTACGAGCTACGATACTTTAACTTATCCTTTAAAATTATTCAGTACGTACTGTACGTATCAACTATCGATCCGAAACTAGTACTTTTTATCACACGTAGACGCGTTCGCACGCGCACCGTAGCTGTAGCATTGCTACGTGCCTGCTACGAGCTACGAACGTGAAGGCTATTCCATTTAACAACCATTAATATTACGACTGTTTTATTAATTCAAAGCTTCAGTTTATGAATATTAAGTATACATACATTACTTAGCCTATATTTACAAAATTTTGATAGAAACTGCGCATGATTTCCAATAAAGATTACTAGCGACTCATGTATCTGAATGAGAATCTCGCTCTACACGAATCTAGTCATTACTATTAAGTTACACTTTGCTTACCCCCGGCGCTTACATTATAAAAGTTGCGCACTTGCCGCCGCGTCACTTGTACAAACACGAGGGCTACTGGCGCGAGTCACTGACGCGAGTTACTCGCTCGCTAATCCGGTACGCGGTGGTAACACTCATCGCAAACAAGTCGGATGCGATCTAAGCGTTTTGTAATGTTCTTGCTGTTTGAACTTGGAATTAAACACTTATGCAGATTTATCCCTGGACAAATTGCAGATGACAGTTCTAGCGCAGTTTATTGGATTTTTATGTCAGCCTCTGTAGCCTAGTTGGTAGTGACCCTGCCTACGAAGCTGGAGGTTCCGGGTTCGAACCCCGGCGAGGGCATTCTTTGTGTATTTATTTATCACAAATGTTTATTCCTTGGTCGTGGCTGTGTATGTATCTAAGTATCTATATGTATATATCTATTATATATATCGTCGCCTGGTACCCACACCACAAGCCTTAATTGAGCTTACCGTGGGACTAGGTTGATTTGTGTAAGATGTCCCAAGATATTTATTTATTTATTTATTTTATTTGGCTTATGAAACTTAATATCAATGCCAAAATCTTGACGATATTTTTTGACAGATGCATACGAAAGGTTATAAGTTATCTACCTAAGCCACAGTATAATAAATAGTACTAACCAGACCCCGGAATTCTGGTAGCATTTTTGAGCTGTCATAGGGACTTCTCGTTTATCGACTACCGATTATACATATGTATATCGATAAATACAGAATACAATGTAAAATAATTATGATTACAAGTAGAAGTTAACAATAGGCGGTCTTATCGCTCATGAGCGATCTCGTTTAGATAACGTTTAAGTGGCTGAACATGTTAAATAGCAATTCTCGTAGGAATTTCATGTGAAAAATGATTAATAGTTAGCCATAAGAAATCCACTAATATTAATAATGACTAATAAAATATTATTATTTTCATTTCTATTCACAATTTCCTAAAAGTTGGTATCCAAACGTAATCTAAAAGAGAGGTCATTAGCGATAAGACCGCCTGTTATTTACTTCTATTTGTAGGTAATCATAATTATTTTACATTGTATTCTGCATATATCGATATACATATGTATAATCGGTAGTCGATAAACGAGAAGTCCCTATGACAAATGCTACCAGAATTCCGGGGTTTGGTACTAACATACAGTTAGTCGTGCGTGGTGTACCAACTCTATTGTTTCATAAAATCATATCGCCAATGTCCGAGGCGTGCCTACGGACCAGGCCTGCTACCGCGAACACCGAAATCCGCAGACAAGGAGCATTTTTTCCGTCACTCCAACGAAGGCGTCATTAGAGAGACAGAAAAGTCCCCGAAATTTGGGAAATTCGCTGTTCGCGGTAGCTGGCCAGCTCCATCAAACTGTACCTTTGGATAATTAATGTTTTCTATTATTGTGTTGCAGTAATAGCGACAACGTAGACGACAGTAGCGGCTCCAAATTCAGCGTCCAGGACTACGCCAGACATCCACTCTTCTAGTACCTACCGTTATGAAGAGTAAAAGCAGAGGTTCAGGAACAAAGTTTAGCTTGCCTATGTATACCTACTACCTACCTAAATTATAAGATGCCTTTGGCGAACACATCAGGTAAGTAATTATGGTTCTACTTAAATATCATAGGTAAATTATTGTACTTCTTATTTACTCTTCATATCTAAAAAAGTATGTAAAGATGCAGATCATGTTAAAGTATGTTATTCAAAATTCGAAAGTTTAACTCGAGGTGGCTGTCCAACTTTGCTTACTGGAAATTGTTAGGTATTGCACTTTACACCAAGTTGCTCTGTGTACATATCCTACTTTTAACTACTCCGTCCATAAGCAAGCTATAATTATGTAATTATATTCTTAGAGGTAACTAATGTATTTTGTACTTTACTATAACAACCATCTAAGAAGTCTCATAGAGAAGTGTCTCAGAGAGGGGCAGTATTCCTTCATTAGCTTTAACTGTTTGATAGCAAGACGCCCGACTAAAGAAGCAGGTAGGTAGACATGTAGGTACTCTGTAAGTAGCTTGTAATTTTTTGATAACTGCATCTCTGTAATGATTTTTGGTTGTTTTCATAATAAAACACCGCTAAGTAACAAGTACCTACATAGATTTCTACAAAAGCAGCTGGTATTATAAAACCCCTTTTAAATTCCTACGTAGGTATGTACCTACTACTTAATTAATTGGATTATTTATTACGCGGTATTGTTTAATAAATTCCTAAATGCAGTAAAAAAATTGTTATTTTTATTAGTTAGTTTTGGTACGGTATAATTATTGTATAATCATTTTATTGTATGTATCGAGCCGCGACATTTGTACATTGTGTAGTGTAGTCCTACCTAGTCCTATTTAGACTCTTATTTGTTATTATTATGGAATAAAATTCTTACAAGATTGTTTTGTATATTACTGACACCCTTTGAAAGCGACGTCTTAAAGTGGGTACTCATGTATGGGAATAGTATAATAGTGTCGTTAACGCTAAAATACCTAAGTTATTTAAATGAATAGATTATTATTTCTTTGAAACAACGCCTATACGTCGATATTTAGGTTAGGCCCAAGGTCTCAAGATCTCAGGACTCAGACAAGTAAGTAGTTAGGTATACTTTATCGCGGACACGGAGTCACAAATTACGCACGATCCCTACAAGAGTATCCGATATGCACATGCATAGCAGTTATTAATTTAATATTTTTTAACCATAATCCCCAACAAGTGTAAATTTTTTTGGCACTGTCACTTGTCAGCGAGTTTAACAATAGTTTAATCGACGCGCGATTAGCGGCGGGGGATGCTGCGGCCGCTCCCGCCCTCCGAGGGCGCCTCCCCGGCGCAGAGGGCAGACAGAATAAGGGTCAAAGTCGCTTGACATGTAAAAGTTGTGCAGAACTAATGAGGAAGCTGGGAGGGCATATATACCTAGCCAAGCGCCCGCGCCGGTCACTCCTTGGGTGTCCTCCGTCCATGTTACCTTTGGGAAAAATAGGGACTCCGAGTATCATTGTGACGTATTAGGAATAGCTACTAGTGCCAAGAAAGTAGAACAATCTGGAGAGAATTTTAGCCGAGCTTTTTAATATTTTCCTATGAGCGACAAAAATATAAGCTCTCCTAGTATCATTCTCATGTCATTTTTCCGCTACTACCTTGTGCCAAGAAAGTAACCTGTTCATATCAAGACTTTTTCTGGAGGAAGTCACTTTGTGCGTAAACAAGGCATTCAAGTGCTTCGAAGATCGGCGTGGCAAGGAACGCCGGAGCAGCAAGTGGAGGATACAAGTGGCTCGAAGATCGGCGTGGCAAAGAACGGCGGAGCAGCTAGTGGAGGATACAAGTGGCTCGAAGATCGGCGTGGCAAGGAACAGCGGAGCAGCAAGTGGAGGATACAAGTGGCTCGAAGGTCGTCGTGGCAAGGAACGGCGGAGCAGCAAGTGGCTCGAAGGTCGTCGTGGCAAGGAACGGGTCCGAAGCCCTCGGGCATGCTAGGGGGCGCCGGGTGCGTGGCGCTGCGCGGGCTGAGCGCGGGCCGCGCGTCGCGCGCCGCCGCCGCCGCCGATCTGCTCGCCGCCGCCGCGCGCGCCGGACCACACGACAGACCGGTCAGTACCTTAGCTACTTTGCAATCCTACAGCGAATTTTGAAAGTCGATTTTTTTTAACATGGCGTGACTCCGTGAGTCCGTGAGCTTAAAAAAAAATAAAACCCTGATTGTTCCGGATCTGAACTTGCTTGGTTCATAAATTAGCATGACGAGCTGATTCAATTCTGATAAAAAAATACCTAAAATTGTACATACAATATTAATCAAGTTTCCTTTAGGTAGATACTCGACTCTCGAACGAGATCTTACAGAAAACGTGGTGTAATGGAAAATACTTTAGAAGATACTATTTTATATTATCACAAACGAATCGGCTCGTGATCCTAATTTGAATGATCAGGATTTCTAAATTTAATGTTACCTATTTGATTAAAAGCTCCTCTGTCACTGTGTCACTCCAACGAAGCCGTCCAATAACAGAGAAAGAGATCTTACCTACTCAAAATTTGCACTCTCATCTTAGGGTCTCATCTCCATGCTGACTATAATGCTATCATAAGTAAAAAGAAACTTTCAAAAGTGAATATTTCTTGTTTTAGTCATTCTAGTGTTGTACACGGCTACCATCATACAAACGTTACGTACGTTTCAGTTCAGAAAAAAAAATATGTTTTCGTCGCCACGTCAGGAAAGAAATAGCGTGCCATCCACGCTGACCAACTACGTAAACAACTGTCAATATTGTATTGTCAAATAATGATGCATTTTATTTTGATTTAATGAATTGATATCAAATGTTCGAAATTCATGTGAAGTCAATGGCGGCAAAAGGATTAACGTTACTCAAGATTCGTGGCTAACCTGCAGTTAATTGTGAGGAATACAGCGTGGGTATTTGATACGTGCGAATAATTAATCCAGCTATAATATCTGATCCTACGAGTCGTATAAGATAACCATTTCGTTAAATTTTGTTGTTGATTAGGTGTAATGATTTTTCTAAAGTGCAACCCAGCAGCAATGTATGCCGGCCAACTGACATGAGACTCGTATGACGTTTAGATACTTATGTCTACTTTAAGTAATGTGGCTACCAGTGGATGCTGTAATACATTGCGGGCTCAATTATTTTGTATGAAAAAAAAAATACCTTAATTTCTAAAATAAATTTATGTAAATAGGTTCCCTAGGTCCGATAGTAATCGCCACTAAAATATTCGCCCGTATCAAATACACACGCTGTATATTGAACTGGTTAATTCCTAATTAGATGGCTAACTCTATATTGTGAAAGTGGACCTTAAGAAATTAACCACTTAACTTGTAAACGTCTTCTAAATTAGCAAGCCGCTTAGTAGTGTTTGGACCTTTCGGTCTTACATACTTACATAGCCACTCACTTGCTTCATGTAGCTTTTGTTACATGTCATTACTCTTATTTTACATAGACATAGTCTATCGCAAAAATCAAAGCAAGTGAGTGGATATTGATATACAATACTTAGCGGCTTGCTAAGTTAGGTTAGGAAACGTTTATGAATAAGGGCGTTAAAGTCCACCAATGCTTTGGGAGCTTCACTTTTAAATATGTATCAGATTATGTACGATTATGCACATTAATTGTATGTATTTTAATTTAAGTTTACCTTTTACACCAAATAAATAAATTCTATCCTATTCTAGATATACGTGGACGTGGACGCTGAAGGCTACCTGGTGCCTGCCGGCGCTCGAGGCACGTGCGGCGCGGCGCTGCTGGTGGCGCGGGCGCGGCTAGCCCCCGGCGGGGCCTCGCTGGCGCCCGCCGGGCCCCCGGGCTCCCCGGCCGGGCCCCCGGGCTCCCCCGCGGGGGCCCTGGGGACCTGGCGCGTCGTGGTCACCGCGCCGGCGGCGCCGCACGCCGAGCTCACGCTGTGGCCCGCCGAGGAGGTGCTGGCGAGGGCCGGCGTGCCGCAGCTCACGCCGGATAACAAATTAGGTAGATCATCTTAATTATTTTTTCTCAAACGTGCAATGAAATATTGTTGGTATGTTCCTTATAATCGGCTGCGAAATATGACGTTTCAGGTGCGACTAGGACGAGAGGTCGTTAATAAAATGTATTGTATGTCGCACCTTACAGGCATTTCAGTAAATGTGAGTTACGAAAATTTTCTAATGCCGTAATAAGTTTAGAGATGCCACCCGTCCGCGTTTCCTCTGATTTATTAATTTGTCCTAGTTCGGAGTTCGGACGCCGTCTGGGAACTGAGCTGAGTTTTCAAAGAATGTCCGGGGAAATCCTGGACACTTTTCATTTGATGAAAGTGAGGAAATACCTCATTAAATTTAAGCATTATTGATTACAAAGTAAAGTCCGGGAAAAAAAGATATTATTTTTGCCGAATTTCTTTTTTTTTTAATGTTTGAACTTGGTTTTAATAATTTCGAGATGGTATGCCTCAATAAGTTGGTCTCTTTAAGAAGTAGGTACCTAAATGTGGAATAAATTAACATCAAAATGTTTTGTTAGAAAACTATACTTTTCCTTTCATTTATGTATTTGGAAATTTGGGTAAAGCTTTTAAGACTATTTGCATAGGTACCCACCTTGTAAAACCTGTAGAAAATAGTTTATTTCGTGTAACAAGTAAAATTGTGTTCAGGTCCAGGCGAGTACTGCTGCCACCGCTGTGACGCCCGCTACGACGCGCCGCATACGCTGCGCGTGCACCTGTTCCTGGCCTGTCGCGCGCCGACCGCACTCCTCTTCCTCACCGCGATTCTGCGAGCAGAGACAACTACGGAGGTCCGCGGGGCTTTCCAGCCGTACACGGCGCTGCCGGCGGCGCCCGCGCTGGCGCCCGCGGCGCTCGAGGCGCTCGCCACCGCTTGGGGCCGCGGCGCGGGCGCCGGCGCCGGCCACGCGTGCCTGTACTGCGGCCGCCTGTACTCGCGCCGCTACGGGCTCAAGATCCACCTGCGCACGCACACGGGCTACAAGCCGCTGCGCTGCCCGCACTGCCGGCGCGCGTTCGGCGACCCCAGCAACCTCAATAAACACGTGAAGCTGCACGGCGCGGCGCGCGGCACGGCGGCGCACGCGTGCGCGGCGTGCGGCAAGCTGCTCGCGCGCCGACGCGACCTGGAGCGGCACATGCGCGCGAGACACTCCGCCGACGCCGCGCGAAACACGCTGAGCGAAGTCTGAAGGCTCTTCGATTGGAGTGCCAAATATACTCGAGATGCTTCGAATTTTCGTTGTCGGTTGGTGTCGGCAGTTAACGACCACTATTTTTCTCTCAGGCCTAGCAGAAACTGTGGTTTCCTGCCGTGTGGTATTCGTTTGACGCCCGCCTCTGCCGCCGACCGCGCCTGCGACTCTTCAAGACTGATCGCTACGTATACAATGGGGCCGCGTGTACTAGTGCAAAGTAAATGTTTTGGAGTCTTTCAAAGCTGTGATAGATTATTTCAGATCACTAGTGTAGTAGTAGTCCCTACCTAACTATAGATACTATTTTTTGTAATTTAATGCAGTATAGACAATATTGGCATTATTTAATATACCATAACTGCCCTGTTTATATAATTGTAGGTAATGTAATTAAGTACTTCGACAATCATTATTGTCTAATTTATATTCAATAAAATACTGTTCTGAAAACCGATATAAGTGTATTATTATGATTATTATTCCTATATCCGACTCGTTTAGGAATTATCTAGAGCCGGACCACATCGCCTAATTAAGCTGGATTTCTAATGGTGATATGTAACCATCACATTCCTTATTGGATATTGCATATATCTTATGTAAAGGTGCCCCAAAAATAACGCAACATTTAAATTTCATAAAAATGCACACCTTTTTTTACCAATATCTATTTTATTCCCTAAGTTAAAAAGTACACGGGTTAAGTATTAGGCACTGGTCTCACCGCGAGCTACTAAGCTATGAACTATGAGTATAAACGCAAACAAAAGATACCTACTTTCGTGTAAAAAAAAGAGACACGGCGATACTCGCCCGGCGGTGATAGCTGATAGCTGGGCGAGTGTGATCGCCGTGTCTCTTTTCTTTACACGGGAGTGCGTATCTTTTGTTCGTGTTTATAGCCGATAGTTCATAACTTAGTAGCTCGCGGTGAGACCAGTGCCTTATAACAGCAAATCACCCTGCAGCCCTGGTGACCTAGACGAAAAACTGTTTTGTCTCCATTTTCTGGCCATTTTCCCTTCAAAGTCAAGTCAAACTCTTCTTTATTCAAGTAAGATAAGCATTTTCGAATCGTCTAACACAATTATCTACTACCGGTTCTCACCCTACACCACTGTCCTGAGAAGAACCAGTAACAAACTCTGAGGGGCTTGTTTTTTCAAAACAGTAGAAACAATTGGTCTTGGGTAGTCTCGTTCGTTTTTCGTCACGTTCCTAAATTTGTCCGATTCTGCTTTGGTCACCCATTCTTTATTCGTCACGATCGTCGATGGCTTTCTGATCTTCGGTCAAATTTGTTGTTCATCTTTATCTTAATCCGTCTCGTTCTTAACTCGTCATAATTTTCTTTCATGTTCGCTGTTAAATGAATGTTTATCGTATATTTTCATAGTCTTAAGTCGGTACCAACTTAGAATATGACCAAATACGAAACGGCAAAAAACGATTGAGTCGAAATAAGAAAAAGGTCAACAACTTATTTTATTATGGTCAAAGAGACAACAATGACTGCAGACTAACTTGACGAATGAAGAATGGGTGACGAAAGCAGAATCGGACAAATTTAGGAAACGATTGAGTCGACCCAAGAGTATACCAAACAATTAAAACCGGCCAAGAGCATGTCGGGCCACGCTCAGTGTAGGGTTCCGTAGTTATTCAAAAAAGGCTGGGCCGATTATGTTCGAAATAGTTTTATTTTAAAGTATATTCTGTAAGCCCCGTAAGCCCCCATTCATGATTTTTTTCATATTTTTTGGACCTACGGATCAAAAGTTACAGGGGGGGGGGGGGGGACATTTTTTTTTCTTCTGGAGCGATTATCTCCGAAATCGACTTCAGAAAAAACTTTCTTTTAAGACTCTTCCCATTTGACATTGATAATTATTGTATTTAAAACGTGCAATGTATGATTAATACGAAAATAAATGAATATGAATATCCCACGCATGAAGCGCTTTCGTACAATTTTTATTTTTTGGGAAAAACTATCTGACGTTCTTACCTTACTTTGTATTAGCTCTAAGTCGTACTATTATTAAAGCCAGATAATAATAGCCACCAAGAAGCATTGATCTTATAAAAAAATTGCTAGTACTTTTTTTTCTACGAGGCATAGAGTAGGTAAAAAGTGTACGGATCCTCCCCACTTTCCCCTACTTACCGTAATAATGTTGCCACCGAAGTCCCGGCGGTTGAAACGCTCGGAGAAATGCCCATTTGTAGCCAACCAAATTTCTGTTTTTATAACAGACCCTTACAATAAAATTTCAATCTTGATATGTTCTAAATAAATTGTACGCCCTTTTTTGCATGAAAATAATGAGTCCATCATGGGTACATTCGCCTGATAGAATGTATTCAAAATTAAAGATTGCTGGAGATAAAATTTGTAGACTAGAAACATGTAAAATATTTGTTAATAACGCAATAGCAAAAGACACTAGTTTCTTAAAGAAATTTATAACATTCGATCTAAATAACCTTCCCTTCAATTTAAAAGAAAAAAACAACCTGTGTAACTTTTGTAAGGGGTCGAAAGACCCCCTATGCAATAAACGTAGTAGAAATAAGTAAGATAATAAAAAAGTGGCGTTTTGTTTTTACAAATTGTGTGTCGTTAACCTAGCTGGCCTGCTGCTTGGCGGCGATGCGCTTGTCGCGCTCCTCGGCGATGGTAAGCAGTGTTCAATCATTACTTATTTTTTAATGGGCATTTTCACTTCTAGGGACATCCAATTAGCTTAATCCTCACATAAAAGTTAACTTCGATGTCAGCTTTGTAACGACAACTAAGCATGAAATATTTGACGTAAATCCACTTTATTCAAGTTTTTATGTTACATAAACCATAAACACGTATTCTTTCTGGATTAAATGGTAAAAAAAATGTTAATTTTTAATGCTTAATTATCGTTACAAAACTGACATCGAAGTAAACTTTTTTGTGAGAGTTAAGAAGTGAAAATGCCCTAATAACTCAATAACAGTAAGAGTTAAGACATTAATTTCTTAGAGAAATTTATTATATTTGGCCTAAATAAACTTTCCTTAAACTTAAAGGAAAAAAAACAATCTGTATAATTTTTGTAAGGGGGGTCTTTCGACCCCCTACTGCAGTGTTGATATAGAAATAAAAGGCAATATTCGGTTTTTACAATTTTATTGTGTATGTGTAACCTAGCTGGCCTGCTGCTTGGCGGCGATGCGCTTGTCGCGCTCCTCGGCGATGGTAAGCCGTGTTCAATCATTACTTATTTTTTTAATAAATCAATAACAGTAAGAGTTAAGGCACTAATTTCTTAGAGAATTTTATTATATTCGGCCTCAATAAGCTTTCCTTAAACGTAAGGGAAAAAAACAATCTGTATAATTTTTGCAAGGGGGTCTTTCGACCCCCCACTGCAGTGTTGATATAGAAATAAAAGGCAATATTCGGTTTTTACAATTTTATTGTGTATGTTTAACCTAGCTGGCCTGCTGCTTGGCGGCGATGCGCTTGTCGCGCTCCTCGGCGATGGTGAGCCGCACTCCTCTAGCGCGCGGGAGGGAGATGTACGCCTTCGTGCCCTTGCCGATTATGAACACGTTGTTCAACCTGCAACACGATAGAATTTTAAACAGAGTCCGCTGCGACGATTTTTGTGTTTATCTAACACCTAACATGTTGTTGTAACATAAAATGACCTAAGTTCGAGCATGTTTGCTGTGACAAATGCATAACGTCCCTCGCTTTCACCTGCAGAAAGGGCTGCAGTCAGGCGCGGATCCAGGGGGGGCAATAGGGGCACTTGACCCCCTTCATACAGGACTTATGTATGCCTAGGTGCTGTTTTAAGTATAAAATACTATCATATCATAGGGCAGTGCCCCCCCCTGAACGAAGTCCTGGATCCGCGCCTGCCTGCAGTGTTAATTTCGTGTTTTAACCGTCGTTTGGACTGCGTCGTATTCTATCATTGCCACCACAGTTAAAAAATCTTTTTCATAAAATTCATGGTAACTTTAGTGCGTAAACAATGTTTCGGCTCACGAAAACATTGTTCACTAAAGTTGAAATGGACAGGCAGTTTTGCTACCATGTTAGAAAAACTACAACGGACAGGCAGTTTTGCTACCATGTTAGAAAAACAATGTTTTGTTATATTTCCGAGGTAGCAGACTTTGCTTTACTTGTACAGTTAAGGTAAAAAATGTAGATGCATGTAAAGTGCAAATAACTATACACAACCTTACAATCATACTGACAGGCTTGTGAATCTATTATAATTATTTGTCACATCTATATCTTTTGTTTTGACTGTACATGAGCAAATTACCCATAGTACAACTTTCATCAGTAAGTAAAGGCTGCAAATTCGAAATAGTACATTACAATACGAATCTGAAAAAAATAACTTGGAAACGAGTGGTGATAAATTAAATAAACCGGCCAAGAGCATGCCAGGCCATGCTTGATACAGTATTCCGTATTTATGAATTTCATAGCATTCAGTTGTATTGCCACACTAACGAACGAATTTTTTTTGGCACTTGTATTGTAAACATTGTAATGTATTATTATGGGATTATAGGCGTGTATTTTCTCCTCCAGATTTCAACAACCTTGCAAAGTGGGATGTTATAAAAGCGGCTCACGTATAAAATCGTAAATCAGAAAGCAACTATCTCTAGCACTATTAAGACGTAATAGAAGACAATGCAAGTTTTCTGATATTCATAGTTATGCCAGCTTTCCGCCGCATGTAGAGCGGACTCATAAATGGCTCAGTTTGGCATTCAAAGCTGATGAGACTCACAACCGTAAACTGTGTGGACACTTCCTTAGTGATGAATGTGAAAGCTATTGATGAATCCACTCCGCTCGAGGTTTAAAATAAATAATAAAAAATAAATATCTTGGGCCAGCTTACACAAATCGACCTAGTCCCATGGTAAGCTTAATTAAGGCTTGCGATGTGGGCACCAGGCGACAATATACATAGATAGATACATATAGATACTTAAATAAGGCATAAGGAACCGCTCAGAGAGAGAGCTGACCTGGTGGCGAAGGTGTGTCCGGTGGTGTCCTTGACGTGCACGATGTCGAAGGAGAGCGTACTCATAAATGGCTCCTTTTGGCGTTCATAGCTGATGACACTCAACCGCAAACTGTATATACACACTTCCTTAGCGATGAATGTGAAAGCTATTGATGAATCCGCTCCGCTCGAGGTTTAAGGCATAAGGAACTGCTCAGAGAGAGCTGACCTGGTGGCGAAGGTGTGTCCGGTGGTGTCCTTGACGTGCACGAAGTCGAAGGAGAGCGGACTCATAAATGGCTCCTTTTGGCGTTCAAATCTGATGACACTCACAACCGTAAACTGTATACGGACACTTCCTTAGCATTGAATATGAAAGCTATTGATGAATCCGCTCCGCTCGAGGTTTAAGGCATAAGGAACGGGTCAGAGAGAGAGCTGACCTGGTGGCGAAGGTGTGTCCGGTGGTGTCCTTGAAGTGCACGATGTCGAAGGAGAGCGGACTCATAAATGGCTCCTTTTGGCGTTCATAGCTGATGACACTCACAACCTTAAACTGTATACGGACACTTCCTTAGCGATGAATGTGAAAGCTATTGATGAATCCGCTCCGCTCGAGGTTTAAGGAATAAGGAACTGGTCAGAGAGAGAGCTGACCTGGTGGCGAAGGTGTGTCCGGTGGTGTCCTTGACGTGCACGATGTCGAAGGAGCCGGGGTGCCTCTCGCGGGACACGATGGTGCCGACGCGACCCAAATTCCTCCCGCCGGTGATCATGCAAAGGTTGCCTGGAACATACGACCTCCATGTAAACAATGTCACTTAAATGTAATAATCTGGTGTCACTTAAAGAAATCTAGTTTGTTTGTATTAAAATCAACTATATTGATTGATGACTGTCAACTGTATTTTTAATCTTGCTGACCCCACACAATACACACTGTGGATTTGTTGTCCAGACCTAATTTTTACTTATTATAATAATTATCAGCCAATAGTAAACAGTGCTGGTCGTAGGCCTCTCCCATGCCATAAGGATGAATCGTAACCAACCTACATCCAAAGGATTTCAGTTATCTTTACTGGGTCATTGATCATTTTGAGGATGCCATAGGACATTATTCTACTCAACCAACCATAGATTGTTAAAAGCTAATTGAAATCACAAATTAATGAATATTTCGAGGGTTGGGTGGTCAAACCTGATAAGTCGAACAAACCAGTTTTTAAAATACAAACTATATGACATTGACAAGTTGTTATTTCAATGAAAAAATATCTCGACTTATTGGATTTGACCACTCAACCCTTTTGCACCCTATTGTTGATTTACATACAAAGACAATGTTTTTCATTTTAAGGACTGGTACCTAGTAGAGTAAGTGTATATATCTCGGGGATGTCAAAGAAATTGGGAATTATTCCCAAAATTTGCGGACTTCGGTGTTTGTGGTAGCAGGCCAGGGTTTACGTTGAATTGTATTTTAACAATCAAGATCTTTACTACAACATAAATGCAATAAATTATTTATGTTTTATCATTCACAAGCCACTAAGTCCAGGTCTAAAGGAACACAGAGAAGAATAGAAAGATACAGAAATAATTAAATAAATAAGATAATGTGTCTGTAATTCGATGACACCCTAAAACCTTATACGTCGCCATAGAATATGAGGGCTCACATGAGCACCACTCACCGGACTCAAACTTGATGAAGTCCATGATCTTGCCGGTGGCGATGTCGAGCTGCACGGAGTCGTTGACCTTGATGAGCGGGTCGGGGTAGCGCAGCGTGCGGCCGTCGTGCGTGATCAGCATCGGCACCGCCTTCGGGCCCGTCGCCACGCGGCGCACCTTGCACAGCTTGTACTGCAAGTACAATGCACTTTCTATTGACAATGTTAGGTTACACACGCTATTAAGGCTTTATTATAGTACATTACGACACAAGTGCGAAAAACATGAAATTCGAAACGAGTGGCGATGTTTTAAAACACGACCGATAGGTACAGGATTTTAAATCAAGACGAGTTACGAATTTCGTTATTGCACGTATCTCGTACGACGTTTTTTAATGCAGATGGCCCTCCAAAGTTTTGGACCTGACAAAAAATGACACACTTCTCGCACTAGAGCCTAAAAAACGCACCATCTGTACTAAAAAGTATTTTTCCACATTTACTTCTATGTAAAAACAACATTAAAAAGTTTTTTCATAGTTGTAGTTCCTTTGTAAATTAAGTATCTGGTTCTTATTTTTATTATAAATATACAAAATAATCTAATTTCAACCACAAGCAACCAATGGAAACATAAAATCACCAATGGCCATAGTTTTAAGAAATAAAATCCAGCCTGTTTGTCACTTTTAATTTCTTTTTGAAATAAGATTGAAAGTTCATTGACAGATTCTTGTAGATTGGATAATTTGCCCTAAGCTACATAGAGTTACACTGCACATTCAAATAAAAATACAAATCTGGCTCACCTTGGCCTCCTCAGGGGTGATGCGGTGGATGGTGAAGCGTCCCTTCACGTCATAGATGAGGCGGAACAGCTCATTAGTCTTCTCAATCGATACCACATCTGCAACATCATATACAATCTTTAACAAACAACATTACACTGTCTCGATGATCAGCTATTTCATTTAAATGCTTTGCAAACACAAGAAGTTTTTTAAATTAAATTCTCACAGCTCACAACTCTTATTAAATTAACTAAAATAATCTTTTACATGTAATATCTGCATGACTGTAAAAGTACATTTAAATTAAAATTACTTTGAACAATTAGATGTTTCATCTATATGGTTTGATAAGTTTAGGTTAAGGCAGAACACTTGTATAACTTGTATTGTTCATACATTTACATCACAACAAGAAGTTTTAAATAAACAAAATCCAAATTATAGAAATTTAGGAACATTGATGATTACAGCTACATACACTGGCCACAATCAATTCACAGCAGACACCCGCAGCAGCGGGCAGTAGGCGGTAGGCAGACGGCACTCACCCATGAAGCCAGCAGGGTATGTGGGGTCGGTGCGGACGCGGTGGTCCACGCGCACCAGTCGCTGCTTCACGATGCGCAGCGCCTCGTCGCCGGTCAGCGCGTACTTCAGCCGGTTGCGGAGGAACACCACGAGCGGCAAGCACTCGCGCAGCCTGTGCGGGCCCGTGCTCGGCCGCGGCGCGTACACGCCGCCCAGCTTGTCCAACATCCATGCCTTGGGCGCGTTAAGACGCTTCAAGTGCTTTTTAGGACCGCGAGCCTGGACACAAAAACAAACTCATCAACCGAACGTAAACGAGGCTGTCGCGCCCGTCCCGGCGGCGCCGGAAACCCGTCACGCACCGATCGAAAAGATCACCATAGTTCGATTACTGCCTCGAACTATTTCGTGTTATTAATCTACGACGACAAGTAACCCGCAAATTTTGTCCTCACAGAAACTATGATAATTTTAGGTTAAGAATCAAAATACGTGGCTCAGATCGATCAGCAGATATGTCGCAACATTTATAGAACTTTTTTATCTGGTTTTATGCACAGGAATTTGGAGATTTTAATGGATTTGTTTAAATATCACTTGGACTTACCATGTTTAACACAGACTTTTGACAGAAAGAAAATGTCAAATTTCGCCTATACTTCCACAGATACGGAAAGGATTTCTGTCAAGCGTTTCGTAATTGCATATTTACTTAGGATACGCACATAGTAAGATACATATTATTAGTACCTATAATTAAATGTAGAGCTAGTATGGTATTTTTTTTATATTATATGGCATTTACATTCCAAAACTGAGACGATAATATAGTTTATTATCTGTTTCTACAGGTAATATTTGTTTACCAAACAATACTAGCAAAACGCTTGACTTTTAAGCTCGCATTAAGCGGCAAGCGACGCAGCTAATGTCACTTCAGCAGTTTCTCAATCATACTCGTTTGATATTCGTTTCATAGAGTGTAACCCAGTGTAACCACTGAAATTTTACCTAGATTAGTGGCAGGTTACGGGTGTTAAGTGTTTTCATACTGGATTTGACATTGATTGATATTGATTACTCTCTGTTTACAAGTAAGACGATATACTTATTAAAATATTATAATACGTTGTCGTGACGTGTCCTCAGTTAAAATTAACGAAACACATTTTATTTTTATTTACTATAAACGATTATAACAAAGTGAAAAATAAAATGCATCCTTAATAATAGAATTTAAATTAGGAATACATAATTCATCCTTCTCTTTGCATATGATATTCAGGTTTTATTAAATTCACCACAGAATGAAAGGGGGATGGTCAAATTGGCCTATTGATTGACCAACCATGCTTTTTAACCTTTACTATGGCAGGAACTTCCCAAAATGTTTGTGAAAAAAAAATAGCTATTAAACGTAAGTTTACGCGATTTAGTGTCGTTAATCGATAAATTCAAACATTTTTTTATCGGTCTTTAATTCCAAAACTGTACAATTTATGTATAAATTAAATCTAACTAAACTAATTAGTAATTAACCTAATCTTAATTAAGACTGGCCCTTGTTATTTTATTTCTTATTTATCCATGTATTTTGTCTAGTATTTTTCCCGCTGTTACCACTAGAGGAACTGGTGGTAACTACTGGGATTATTATTTGCCTAATAAAAAAAAATTGTTAATAGTTGTTACTACAATTTTTTTGTGGTAAGACATGGAAAAAATTACATTGCTGCATAGGCGTTAAAACTATAATTTTGGCTCAATATGAACCTACGACCTAATAAATCTATTATTAGATATAGACGACCTTACTTTTTGGTATTGCAATATTAGTTATTTATTATACAAGGGGGCAAAGATGTTGTTTAATTGTCGTGTCGTGCCAATATTGAGACCGGAGCTAGCGAAAGATTCCAAAATTGAGCCACGAGCGTAGCGAGGTCTCAAAGCACGAGAGTTAAACAAACTTTGCTGCCAAATGTAATACAATTTTTCCCCTCGCGATAGTGAGGGGGAAAATATAATAGAAATATGATTACAGATCTCATCCAAATTAACTAAAAAAAAACATTTAAAACTCAATGTTGTAACGTATCGTAGAGTAGAGTTATTCCTGGTACTTAAATATAGGCAATATCTTACAAAGTCACCAATGAGAATTGACCAATTTAACATGTGAGCTCCGATTGCGCATGTTTACAACGGTCATACAGGTCCACTTATACTAAAGTAGCGGCATCGTAAGAAGTCGTTTTTGACAGCTCACAATAGTGTTGTGAAACGCTCGATTTTACCGTCGTAAAATTTTCAGTCAAGTGCGAAAGGGCGTTAGATCTGGTACTTGCCATTGAAAAAGCTTAATTAAAAAAGTGTTAGGTAATCCGAATTAAAAAAGTGTTTGGTAATCTTACTTAGCAGGCAGCGAAACTTTGGAGCCGGTGACGTCATAATGACGTAAAGTCGCATTTAGGTAAGATGTTTTATAGGACGGATAGGACGTGACCTGTATAAGCAAAATTCATAGCAAACCACTCCCAACCCACGTTGGCAAACTTGCGTGCTGCTAGCTCAGAGTGCAATGTAGATATGCCAAATAGAGAAATGCCGTATATACAGTATATAAACTCACTAAAACCATTTATTAAAATCAGAGCACATCTAGGTGATAAATAATGTAGTGGTATATAAATTATTATTCTACGAAAAATAAAATTATACGTGATTTTATAATTTAATTTGTAATTATTATGTGCTTACTATTATTTTAACATCATTTTAGTTTTTTATTTATTTTTATGATGTAACTAGTAAGTGATTTGGTGGGTTCACTAATGTTTAACCAAAACAATGTTAGCAAATATTTATTTTACAACAAACGTTTCACCAATGTAGTAAGTGGCAAAAATGTTATTCCGCAAATGCAGATTTTGGTCAAGATTACGATGAATGTTATGTTAATTTTTTTTTATTTGATGTCGAATATCTCGGCCATTTTTGATTTTGGGGAAAAATTTACTGGGTTGCAACAAAAAAAACCCACTTTGCTATACTCCAACCCATTTTAGCAAACATTTTTAGGCTAATGGTAAATTTATTAGTTTACTTTGTTGTTAAATATTCTTTTGCCAAAAATACCTCTTATAAAATGATATTTTATTTGTTAATTATTTGGCTAAGATAATATATTGTCAAAGATGTTTTTGTAGAAAAAAGGATTTGCCGAAACATAATTTTGCCAGTAGTTGGTTGCCAAGTGTACATTTGTTAAACAATTTTTGGTCAAACGACAGGATACCGATTTGGTGTCAATACTAGCTTATGTGAATAAATACATTGAATTGAATAACAATTATGACATTTATCTGGTTGTCAAGTTCCACACAGTCTGTAAAGCCGCGTATCCACCGGGCACACGGGCTCGCGAGGACCTGTCGAAACCATGACAAACTTTTAGAAAATATGTGCGTACCTACTATTATAGCAATTATTCGTACCTCCATAAAAAAAGGTTTACTTATTTATTTCGATTGACGTATCGGTAAATTGCAGCAACAGCAGTAACATCACTATTCCGTTCAGGCAACAATGAAGTTTGACATTTGCTCCATTATACCAACTGTCAAATTTTTACAGAACTTCATGTGCAAACAAACGTCAAAAACGACTTCTTACGATGCCTCTACTTTAGACGGTAGTGGGCCATAGGAATTAGAGCAAGGTCAAATTACTTTGCCACACATGTGAATAAGATGCGTTTTACCCGCTCGTATTAAAGCGCTCGTTTTTCCTTTATGATAATGATTTAATACCCAATGCAACTACAAGATGTCAAAATCGTACATGATGATTTTCATACAATAGAAATCATTATTGATGATTATCATTAACTTGAAGATGATGGTAATGTGAACAAATTACCTTTAATGTTACGTTATGGATGTGATTTACGTCAAGGATGTAAAGTGGTGCAATTATAGAATTTTTCGGTAGCTCATGTTTCAATTTCATACTCGTGGGTAAAATACAACTTTGCACCCTTGCATAACAAATTACTATTGTTCAATGAGGGTTTTCGATAATTTTTCTGCCATCAGGCGGCGCTTCGTACGCACCTGGTCTCGACAGCTGTCAGATTCATACTATTCATAGGCACCTGGGCCTAAAATATTGAAATTCTATTTTATTAGGAAGAGAATTGATTTTGTAATGGATTACGACTAATACATGGTCGTCGAGCTGAAGATTGAACTCTAAAACAGGCGCTCAAAGTCACTGGTATTCAAAATAATTACTATAACTTTGTTAATTTCATGAGAATTCACTTGGAACTATTTTATTCATTTATTTTAGGTAACAATATGACTAAAGTAATGGTTTTCAGAATAAATAAACCTATAAATATGTTGAAAATTAAATGCGCGTATTTATTTTGACAGTTCGTTATACGGTCGGCTCAGTGCTGCCATCTCACCTCCCCATAGCGGCAGAAAAAGTATCAAAAACCCTCATTCACTACTGCCAAAGTGATGTTGGCTAGCTTGTTGCCTACCGTGTAATACTAGCCTTACACTTCCCTAACTCCCTTGTTTTTTGTTGTGGTAGGCTGGTAGCATTAATTTCAAATGTCAATGTCATGTTGACCGCCATGGATGCTTTAAGGTTATGTTATTTATTATAATAACCTGAAATAGTTATTTAACAAAGCTATTAGGAAGAATAGTGAATAAAGCGGTATATGGGGTCCTCCTCAGACGAATTTGGCTGGACGGACACTTCAAACGACGATTCTGAGACAGACCCGGAGATG
>JALPQI010009886.1:0-40421 GCA_025490895.1 Thaumatotibia leucotreta | reverse complement strand
CCTGGTGAACGGCATTTCAGAAAATCCTCATTATAACATGTTTTATGGAACTTATCATCCCTTAAAGCATACCTAACAATTTTTCGTATGATGGCTTCTTTATAATTAATCAGTCGACACAAGTATCACATGAGTGTCATTATTAAACTAAACTTAATTTACTTTCTGGTTGACATGACATTGGATGATTACCAAATATGGTGGGTACTACGTCAGAATGTAATCACTTATGCGCGTACCCTTGCCTGAAACAACAGCTTAAAATGTGCGGAGCATATTTTTTGAATACTTTTAGGGCACCAGTCATCTGCCTTTTTGATATCTTTGACCCATAATAGCCGTTGTTCAATGTCCTGTGGAAACCTGTTCGAAATTAAAAACATCGATTCATTTTTCTGAGTTAGCTATCAATACATTTATCGATATCACGATCGGTCTCTTAAGTGCAACACTATGAGATACAAATATTTGAATCCCACTATTTATAATTACATTATGAATGCAAATACGAATGGTTAATTCACAAAACTACACATGTATCCGGCAACAAATATTGAATAAGATTTTCAGTTACTTTTACCTTAATAAGGTTCGAAATCTTAAAATTCAAGTCAAAACTAAATTACCGGTGAAACGTAATGTCTTTATTTTGTTCATTCAGGTAACCCTGGCGGTTTTTTACACCCTGGAACCACACAAGTCATCACTTTTTATCACATTCCGTGCACTTATCGAACAGAAATATACATGAAAAGCTTTATTTTAATCACTTTTACTATTTGCGGTTTAGGTGCACTAGTATAGCCAAACAAACATCGTTGACAGGCATTGCCGGCGTCACCCACAGATAATATAGACTCGGTCTATCAATTTATATGTCTATGGGAGTGACAGTTCTCACCTACAATTCAGAACCGTTTTTGAAAGGCAATTTAGTATGGCGTGCGGCTTCCATGTTTAATTTGTTCGCAACCTATTCCATATATCCCTACTTCAATATCCCCCTAGTGAGGACATATGGAATACTTTTCCATTAATTTCCACCGGTGTAGGGATATTCCATCTAGTTCTACTAAATCATACCAAATGGATTATTTTCCACATATCCCCTTTCAACCTTAGCAGGGATAGTTGGATTTGGGTCAAACTTCTTTTCGTTGTCTTATTTTGTGTCCCTAAAAACGTGACACAGTTGTGATTTTTGTATGAGATGATGTTTTGTTTCTAATTTTTGACGTATGGATTAAAATCTAGCGTGACAAGTGTACCGGATTTTTTTTAATATACTGAGTCGAAACTTACAGCAACTAAAAGCGTGGTAAAGTGGTATGAAACAAGACAACGAAAAGAATTTTGACCCATTTGTTTCCATTTATACTTACTCTTTCCACCCCCGGGGCGATAAGTGGAATTATCTTCTATGGTTTTGTGATATTATAGAGCTTGTTTAGCCGTCTCTATCCGATGATGGAGCTCAAAGGGCCTACCACGATAATTATACTAAATGATCGTTTCTCAAAAAAAATACATTTGGATCACGTCTACGATACTAATAAAATTGGTGTGCTGGTAGAGTCAATGATCAATCATGAGCAAGATCCACCAGTTTTTTCATTGTCCCAAAATGTTTGTATGAAACATTCCTTTTTTGTTACCAAATATGTGTAGGAATAGGAATCCAGTAGCAAAAAATAAACTTTCTGGAACATTTAGAGAAACGTGGTGGAGCGGATCTCGACTCTACCAGCCTACCAATTTTTATCAATATCGAAGACGCTGCGACCATACAACATGGACGTCGAACGCCAGCTCAAAAATGTCCCCAAAAATAATTGTTTGTGTCAAGGTGCCCAAGGTGGGCAAGACATAGCGCTTTTCTTAACACCGCGCATATTTCGGCGCGACGTCTTTGACAAATGTTTATAGAATAAAGCCAATCTAAACTTTGTTGGACCAATCACAACTATTTTTAAATGGCGGCTTAAGTTTTTATAGGCTGATATTGAAATTCATTACCGTGACGCATTGAAGAGGGGGGTGACAATTATCAACTACAATTCAGGACCGTTTTTGAAAGGCAATTAAGTATGGCGTGCGGCTTCCATATTTTATTTGTTCGTAGCGAAGGCGTGATCCAAATGTACAACATTTTGCGAATTTTTTTAGACAGAGTCTAGACAAGTTTTCTGGTGCTGTGACCCTAAAGAAAGTTTCTTGTCTCTAGATACACAGTGACTACGGACAGCTCGGTCCTGGGCCCTGCCAGTGACTCCTACACGCACCGCTACAGCCTTCTGCCTCCTCCTAGCTCCCCCCTCTTGCCGGATGTCTCCAAACTGTGTGACGAAGTGAAGGACTATCGGACTGTATTAGCAAGTCTGGCTGGGTAGAAGGAAGGGTGATCGACATTTTGGACTGATAGAGGAATCAGTTCTTTATTTGTTGATGCTCTTTGACCAATGTAAAGAGTTCTTTAGTAGAAAACAATAAAAATTTAAACAAACCTAAAAACTTGCATTATTTCATAATCACGCTCTTTTAGAACTAAATTTTGGTTTTATCACCAACTTAAAACCTTAAATCTTGAAATAAAACTTTAAAACGGATAAGCTCGCGTATTATCAATTAAATTTAACTTCAGGGTTCGTGGTCTACGGGTAAGTTGAGCGCAGGCCTTAAATTACAACCAAACCCCTTGCCAACTCCTTGGGAGCAAATCTTCTTAGAGTGTTTTAGGTTAGCCTGCTAGTCCCTTTAAATGCGGCCTATTTTAACAGTCAGATTTTGTTAGACAGAACTTCTAGACAAGTTTTCTGGTGCTGTGACCCTAAAGAAAGTTCCTTGTCCCTAGATACACAGTGACTACCGATAGCTCGGTCCTGGGCCCTGCCAGCGACTCCTACATTCACCGCTACAGCCTTTTGCCCCCTCCCAGCTCCCCCCTCTTACCGGATGTCTCCAAACTGTGTGAAGAAGTGAAGGACTATAGGACTGCATTAGCAAGTCTGGCTGGGTAGAAGGAAGAGTGATCGACATTTTGGACTGATAGAGGAATCAGTTCTTTATTTGTTGATGCTCTTTGACGAATGTATAGAGTTCTTCAGTAGAAAATAATAAAAATTTAAACAACCTAAAAACTTGCATTATTTCATAATCACGCACTTTTAGAACACAATCTTGGTTTTATCACCAACTTAAAAACTTAAACCTTGAATACACATACAGTTTTAGTTTTTACTGATGTTTATTCACGTAAAAATATATGTGCAATCTGTTTCACAATATAATATGCGTCAAAGACGTCAAATGCCATCATAGAAAGTCGGCCATATTTGTTTATATATTTTTGTTTTTTACTGACGAATGATATATTCTGAAAAATTACTCGTATTAGCACTCATTTCCATAAATTGTCATTACTCTTAGCAACCTCGTATGTCTATATTGAAACAGAACTGAGATACTAGCTTTATTTCAAGTAGGTATTTGTTGCGGTGGGTTTTGGTATGACGAAGATTTGAAAATCACAAAAATATTTTTTCGAAAACTTATGCAAATTCGGAAAGGTTATAGTGATTTTTTTTTAATTTGATTATAGAAATAAAAACAGATAACAAACATAATAATTATTATGTCACGTTTAGTTTTCTTTTAAATCAGCAATTTAAATTTAAGTATTTATTTACAAACAAAAGCAATTTTCAAACAGACATATGTTTAGACTAGCCATGTACGAAGTCAAGAAGGGATTGTTGGAAAACAACAGACTAATTAAAACAATTACATATTCTTTTTGGTACCAAGGAGTGGAAATGCCTGCCCGCATCTATATTTCCGAGATCATGATATATAACCCATCAACTTTCAAGTTAAGAGTGAATAGGGCACCTTCTGAGCGAACTCACTCCATCGTAGGCCGCGTCTCTGCCCTTGGCTAGTCTGTGGCCATTAGTGAGCCCAAATCAAATAAAAAAAATCCATACTCGAATTTTTAGATACATTTATTTACACTTTTTTCACAATATCCTTCTCCAAGAGTACAGGGTAAGATAAGTCGTTTAGAATTCCACACTGCTTGGCGTCGACGTCACCGTAGCCACCTTCCCCCCACCCTGTTCCCCAGCTGTTCTTGATGGTGAAGCTCCGTTTGTCACCCTCGAAGTCGTATCCCACCGCCAGAACAGCATGCCGGAATTCCGATGTCTTGGCGTCATTGCCACACCTTAAAGAACACAATTGTAAGGTTGTATTACGTTAGGGGTAAAGGCTGAGCCACGTGCCCGTGCGCGTGTGCGTGACGTCGAAAATGTTATAGTAGAAGGCTTACCGCTGTAACGCACGTGCACGTGCACTCACTCGTCCGTTGTGGCTTGGCCTTAAGACCTTAGCACAGAACCGAGACCAGTAGCGTACAGGACAACGTTTGTCGTTAAAATATGAAAAATAATTTAAGATAAGCAGATAAGCACTGCGACGATATATTACATGGACGTCTAACATCATCATCAGCCTGTGATAGTCCACTGCTGGACGTAGGCCTCTCCTATTAACTATGCGTATAGACGCATTAGGAGTTAACTGCCCATAATCGCCACGCTGGGCAAGCGGATTGGCGATCGCAGTAATGTGTCCACTATGATGACGCTGCTGCCCATCATCAATCTTTTATCAAACAATGGTCAGTGACACTTCAATCCCTTAGTCGACTCTTACGACACCCGCAGGAGGAGTCACCACATACACACACACGTCTAACGCCAGCTCAAAAATGCCCCCTAAAACAATTGTTCAATTGTGCCAAGATCATCGTGATGCATTGAAGAAGGGGTGACACTTGTCAACTAAAATTCAGGACCGTTTTCGAAAGGCAATTTAGTATGGCGTGCGGCTTCCATGTTTGTTTGTTCGTAGGATTAGCAGCATCAATTCACTCACCAACGCTTGTCGTCAAGGGTTCCTTTCTCAAGAGATTGGAAACTGGGGGCGTTAATCACTCCGTCCATTGTCGCCACAACCGGAGAACGAGTGTAGAGCACCACCTATGCAAAAAAGAGGTTTTGGGTAGATTGCATTAAATAAAACATAAATTTATACATAAATAATTATACAGGGTGCCCGCGAGGAAAGGGAAAAATTCAACAGCGGATTTCTGACCAAATTTGAAGTTAAAAATGTCATATGAAGTTTTCTGGATTCAGTTTATTTTAAGAGAAAATTTGATTTTTTCTTAAAACCGTTTTAGACTGTTACGCTATGATAATATACGCATTTTAGGAAACGATTTTGTCACCATGTTGTCTTAGTTAGTCTTGTCACACTTAATTGACTGAAATCAAATGAACAAAAATATTTTTAATTACCTAGCAAATCTAAAAAAAAACCTTTAAAGTGCATTTTTGCGATAGTTTGATTATTAATAAAATCCTTTTTTAAATAAGCGCTTGTGGCCTAGCGGTAAAAACGCACGGCTGCTACGCAGCGGTCGTGAGTTCGATCCCCGGCTCGTACCAATGAGTTTTTCAAAAACTTATGTACGAAATATCATTTGATATTCACAAGTGCTTTACGGTGAAGGAAAACATCGTGAGGAAACCTGCATACACCTGCGAAGAAATTCAAGGGTGTATGTGAAGTCCCCAACAAGTACTAGGCCAGCGTTGGGACCACGCAAAATAGGCACGTTTGATGTCGAGTTGCGGAAAAAAATGGCCAGAATACAATACAATACAATCCTTTTTTTGTAATAAAGGCTTTGAAGACATAAAAAAAAACTAAAAAAATATTTTTTTATTTTGCAGATTTGTTCAAAACTCATTTAACATTTTTTGCTTCTTTTAATCTCAGGAATATGCTGTTAGAATTTTTCCCTGTCCGTGGGCACCTTGCACTTTATTAGAAGGATGAAAGTCCTTCTATGTACAAGACAGCTTAAAATTGTTAAAATATGAGCGCTGTCTTGCCAACAAATTGCTACTGTAGTTTGGCAAGTCAATTTGAGAAACTACTTTGTATTTTAAAATTTACTGAAAATGTTAATTTTTGGTAAATTTTAAAATGCATGCATCCAGTGGGCCATTCTAGCCACGGAGTGGAGGCCGCAAGAGCAACGTGGACGTGGCAGGCCTAGGCGTAGGCGGGCGGGACGACCTGGACGCATTTCTTAACGACTGGCCACAGATTGCTCACGTCACGACCGGGATGAGTGGAAATCCATGGGGGAGGCCTTTGCCCAGCAGTGGGACACTTTACAGGCTACATAATAAATAATAAATAAATTAAAAAAAAATACATTAGTAATTAAAGGCCTTGATGAAAATGACTTCATCACAATTTTTGTGTTAAATAAATAAAATAAAAAATAAAAATGACATGTTTTTCCGTGGAACCTTCAACTTATTATTATTTAAACTTACCCTAAGAGCGTCCGGATTGTTTCTTATTTTATAGTAATTTGAGATTCTGGTCACTATTGGCTTGTTTTGGCAAGTATCTTGATCCTGTGAAGAAAAAAAGACTATGCCTTACATACGAGTACCAATGAGTTGATTTAGTATAAAGTGACTAGAATACTTACTCCATTTAGGAATTTGTAATCATCTAATGAAGGCAATCCTTTAGTTTTTATGTATTCGAATGCATTGTGTGGGAAAGTCGGCTCGCAGCCATTGACACCATCTCTGAAAAAAAAACTTTAAATTACTACCTACGTTGGTAAACACCATAATCAACCTGCATTCCTACCGCGAATTGCGAAATCCTCAAAGGGCATAGCCGGGTTAATATGGCAAAACTGCCCTTAGCGAAAAAAAATATTTCCTTTTACTGGATTATTAACCTTTAAATATGTAGTGCTTTCACCGAAAATAAAGTCTCAAATCCTTCAGGTTAAGAAAAAAAACGCCTAAAAAGAAATAACATTTTTATTTTTTTTTGGCCAAAGTACTTATCCGATTTCTTTGTAATTTGGATATGTTGTAAGCAACATTAAGATATGTTTATAGAAAAAATAAAATATTTATTTTTAGAAAAAAAAACAAAAAAAAATGAGATAACAATTTTCAAAAAAAAAAAAAATAGGTACGAGTTTGCGACAATTACCAAATTTGTATATTTTATGTAGAATTAAATAATCTTTAACATATATTTTTTTCAATTTCTAAAATCGGGATTAACGATGTGAAAAATTCGAATTTGTGACATCCCATACATTATTTCAAACAAGATTTAACTTCTACGTATATTACACTGTGAAGTTGTATTCCCAACAATTCCAATGCTTTTTGAATTTGGAACGCGACTTATTGTGCTGAGTGCGGGCCTTCATGAAATCCGTGGCTGACATGAAAGCCTTCATTAAATATTTTATTTTTTCTATAAACATATCTTAATGTTGCTTACAACATATCCAAATTACAAAGAAATCGGATAAGTACTTTGGCCAAAAAAAAAATAAAAATGTTATTTCTTTTTATGCGTTTTTTTTCTTAACCTGAAGGATTTGAGACTTTATTTTCGGTGAAAGCACTACATATTTAAAGGTTAATAATCCAGTAAAAGGAAATAATTTTTTTCGCTAAGGGCAATTTTGCCATATTAACCCGGCTATGCCCTTTCTGGGATTTTACTCTGTCACTCATAACGCCTTCGTTGGAGTGAGAGACAAATCCCCGAAATTTAGTAACTTCGGTGTTCGCGGTAGGAGTCGAAAATAAAAAAAACTTCCCTAGAAATTAGAGTAACAATAAGATAGATCAATTTATGATCATCAGCCTTTTTTAGTCAACTACTGGACATAGGCCTCTCCTAATACTAGTCTCCTCGCCGGGCAAGCGGCTCGGTGATCTCAGTATCCATTATGTCGCTGCTGCCCATCATCAATCTTCAATAACCGAATGATCAGTGACACTTCAATCCCTTAGTCGACGCTTATAGCGCCACGGGAAGATGGAGTTGTGACAAATGTATTCTTACTGCTATCACCACGTGGCCGATACGTCAATCCCATTATTATTGAAATTTTCCACACGCTCTGAGTTCTGATGACAATAAGTACGTGGCTAGCTAAGAAATGTCATTACAATTCCAATATGGCGGCCTCCCCAAGATGGCGACTGGCTGTTTGAAATCCACCCCCATGATATGGGTATCAAATAAGTGTTTGTGCTTTCAATGATGATTTCAACCTTTTGACACCCAAGAGGCGGAACGAAATGTCGCGACACTGAGGCAAAATTGAATTTTACTTCGTGTCCGCGTAAGTTCTTACTGCATTGGCGTATCTGTCGGTCTATACCGTCATTAAAATCGTAGTCACGATTTCCCGTTGTCGTCTATGGCCGACTGTGGCTGTCAAAAGCTATTTTGTTTATTTATTGCTTCCATACTTTGGTACTACGCCGTGTGGTGACGGCAGTAAGAAGGCCGTGTGGAGACGGCAGTAAGAATACATTTGTCACCACCCCATCTCCTCATGCGGGTGTCGTAAGAGTCGACTAAAGGATTGAAGTGTCACTGACGATTATTTGATAAAAGATTGATGATGGGGAGCAGCGCCATCATAGTGGACACATTACTGCGATCGCCAATCCGCTTGCCCAGCGTGGAAATTATGGGCATTTACCTCCTAATGCGTCCATGCGCATAGTTAATAGGAGAGGCCTACGTCCAGCAGTGGACTATGATAGGCTGATGATAATGATGATACTTTGGTACTTACTCCTTTTGGCCACAATCAATCAAAGCCTGAGGGCTGAGATGGATATTTTTCTTAATAACGTTGAAAAGTGCGCCCTCCGTGGCACCCGTGGTAGCCATCAACGCGCACGAATTACAAGGGCCCTGATCTGGAATCAGTACATAATTATATCCATTTTGGAACTAACTAGTATGGTCCAAACGTTCCCAACAATGGTCCAAAACTTAATCGAATATCTTCCATTATTTTAAAGACAAACGGGTCTTAATCGCGTAAACTTACGTTTAATTATATCCTGACGTTTCGGGCATGACGTTACACCCGTGGTCGCAGGCAGACTGGCGAGAGAATGTATCAACACCTTCGAGCTGCGCGGGTTTTTCGAACTACCCGCACTTGATCTTGATTATTCACTTCTAGGCTAGGGTTGTCACTAGGCCTACACACAACACTCACAACATCCAATGGCTTTAAAATGGATGTCTCACCACGCTTACATTTGTAAATCACGGGATTCCACGCGGACGAGATTCCTTGCCCCTCATTTTGATTAAAATTCCGATGTTTCTTAATTTCAATAGCTTCACGTACTTTTCGGCTATGATGTATACGCTCGGTTGAGAGGACTTTCGGGTTATGGAGCTCAATCCAGTGGTTAGGTCCGGACTCCAACAAATGCTCGGCCACAGCAGACTTATTCGTTTGACGCTTTTTAACAGCCGTGATATGTTCCTTGACCCTTTCCGCTATGGTGCGTTTGGTTTCCCCAATATAGGAACTACCACAGCTACAATCGATTTTATAAACGCCCGGTGTGTGGTAAGGTAAAACATCCTTAGGCGACCTTAGATGCCCTGCCACCTTTGATAACGGCATGTAAACGGTTGGTATGGAATATTTATTCAAAAGCGTACCTATTTTGTCCGTTACACCCCTGACATAAGGCAAAAAATGATGAAAAACCCGCGCAGCTCGAAGGTGTTGATACATTCTCTCGCCAGTCTGCCTGCGACCACGGGTGTAACGTCATGCCCGAAACGTCAGGATATAATTAAACGTAAGTTTACGCGATTAAGACCCGTTTGTCTTTAAAATATGAGTGATAATCGTGAAAGTTTAAATCAATATATCTTCCATTATGTGTAATTGTTATTATTACCAAAGAAAAAATACCAAGATCACCAACGTCTGAGGTGGGAATCGAACCCACGTCCTCAGCTTTTGCGGCTGATGCCTATACCACTCGGCCACTCCTGGCGGCTCAGGAGTGTAGAGCAATGAAAACTGCCTGCGGCTTATGGCAGAATAAAAAATAAAGGGATTTATAACGTATTTAGGAGAGGAAATATTTGTATGATAGTATTTTATACTGACTGTGTACTGGAGGATTGAAAGAGCGCTCTTTCCAGTTGAACTTTTCCGGAAGAAGTTTGTCTTTTAGAATGTTTTTCACATACGCAGTCGTTAACATGGGGTCGTAGCCAAATTTGCTAGAGGACGCGCCGGGGGCATCTTTCGGGGGTACTCCCTCCATCATCTGCCTCAGTTCATCCTTCAATCTGTCCGCGAAGTAGTTGACGCCCATTTTGAAGGTGTTTGCGATGAGATTGCCGGCCGTGGTGAAGCGGCTTGTTTTGATCAGTTGCGCTTTACGAACAGCCTCTTCACTGTCATCTCGATATTGCCGCTTGTACTTCTCCTTGAACCTGTAAAAATTGTGTAAAATAAACCGTAGTCATCTACTAAACAACTTTCTAATCCAAAAGTGCACATTTTCTGCCGTATAATGCCTATTCGTTGATTCAATATTCAGTGTCGCATCAGCAAAATTACATTTTGTCTAAACCTTTTGTGTTAATGTCTCGTTAATTTTTAGTTGTTTTGTTAACTCCGGTATCTTGATATAAGTAGTTGGTATGGTTGGTATGTAAACATATAGATTTAGAGCAAAACGTGTGTGGAGGTTAGACAGTCGTTTGCTAAATAAGACCACTAACAATGTGGATCTTTTTTCAGTTGGGTTAATATAAGTAGGTAAATTAGCGCCGGTTTAAGATCGAGACTAAAATGTCAGGAGTCCGCTGGATATGGGTCGCGCGGGACCGGTCATTGTGGTAATATTTGGGGGAAGTCTATGTCCAGCACTGGATATCTTTTGTCCGTTTGTGATGATGATGATGAATGTCATAGTCATCACGTAAAGTGTAGAAAGTGTAGGAACTTCCTACACTTTCTACACTTTACGTGCTTCAAAAATAGGTACTTACTCATCGAAAAGGGAGTCATACTTCGCGGGCCTGGTCAGACCTAAATATTCTCCTATGGGATTGAAGAAATCCTTCGCCGCCACAATATCTCCAAACAACAATTTGTCTTTAGAATTCTCAGCGTCCGGATTGTTATCTGCTGAATCTAGGCCCGTGTTTTGACTGCCCACTTCGAGACCGAGATTTGCATCAACACGCCCTTTATTTAAATTGACTTCTACTCCCGCGCCTTCTTCTCCTGTATCAAGTCCGAGTGAAATTCCCTTAGCTGATGATGATCCCAAGCCCACACTCGATGAGAAAAATTGCTTGGTCGAAGCGATTCGCTGGCGTTGCTCGAATGGTAATGGTTTTTCTTGCATACGCTCCATGACATCACACTTCGAGGTGTCTGGTAGCATGGGAATGGTTGGCGCTGGCAGCACGCGGTATCGATGCGTGTATGTATCACTGTTCGGACCTAGCAATGAGCTGTGCGTTACGACGGTGTATCTACAAAATAAGAAAAACAGTAAGATTAAGCCAGTGATTTAATGATGTGTTAAATAGTTACATCAGCCGACTGGTCAATAGTTAACAGTCTCAATCCCAGGGTTAAAAAGAAACACTAGCTAGTCTCTCGGAAGCTAAGAGCTACGATCCATGTATATACTCGTAGTTTCAGCTGGCATTGCATTGGCAAGGCAATGTATAGCAAAAATAATAGTGATCCGTTGAATGGTACATAACATCCAGTGTCGTATTTTTTGTATTTACTGATTTAAAAAATCAGAGACGTTTTTGTTGAAAAAAAAACTGTTATCCTTTAAATAAAACTATGTTAACAGATAAACTCGCGTATATTAACTACTTAACTTTAACTTCATTCTGATGTTTCGAACACTTTACAGAGTTCGTGGTCTGCGGATGTTTTCCTTTGGTGTTCTAATTAGAATCCGGTAGTACGCCCTTAACCCTTTAACGGGCAAGACTAAAAAAATCGTGGGTTCACGGGCAAGACTAAAAAAAATCGTGGTTTCAAGCCTCAACGCCATTATATAGTACGAAAAATTCTGTACAAGAAAAAAATACAAAAAGATGGTGCTTTATGGTGGTCGTTTTAGAGACCGGTGCCCTATAAAGGGTTAAAAATGTCAACGCTATTTTTGTTCCGCTCAGGGGAGCTACTACGACCTACTAATGCGATTGAGTTTAGGACCTAAACTGAATCGCGATGTGTCAATTCCATAGAATAACAGTCAAAAATTGACAAGCCGAACCTAAACTGAACGCACTTAAGAGGTCATGGTAACCCTAACCCCTCTGTATAGACTAACTTCAGAGGCACCACGTTGCGTCCTTCTCTGTGCAAAAAGAAGTCATGGGTGTAGTTGAGTGATTCGCCCGGAGCCGCGCCATCTTGTCCAGGCCTGCCGATCACCCAGCGCCTCCAGAGCTCCACCTGTGGTTGACCTTCCGACGACGTGTATCCTGCAAAGTATTACATTAGCTGCCAAAATAGTTATAGAAGTGATACCGTAAAATGGGACAAAAGGGCAGAAAAGGGCAGAAAGGTATTGACATTGTTGTCGAGGCATTGATCCTCACCAACAATGCCTCGCTCGAGACTGACGTATCTTTTTAAAGCGATATATTTATTCAAAATTTAAACCAACAAGACAAACCGAGACATGACCGAGAGTGACGGGATAAGGACGTTACTCCAACGACGAAACATTGAAATCTAAACTGTTCCAATGGTCATTTCATTAGTAAGTTAGAAATCAGAGCGACTGTCTTGCGTCTCAGATACCAGTGGCATACTTGTTCTAAGACACAGGGTAGATAAGCCTTGCCCTACCTAGGCTTATGAACGAAAAGGAAAAACTAACCAATCCCCACCGGAAAAAGGCCAAGTCCACTTCAAATAGATTAGTAACATGGTGGACATACAAATCCAGAAACAGTTTTAGAAAAAAATAAAATCGTATTCCATGTGACTCACCGACGAAGTGAAACTGCTTTAAATCAGGGAGGCCAGGGAAGTTCCGATCCTCAGCAGACGCAGGTAACAGGGGAGACAGCATGCAGCGTTGCACTTTTGTGCCATTTAAGCGGTCATCTTCATACTAAAGAGGTAAACATTTAACAGGTAAAGAGAATGGTATGTGTTTAGCGACTACCTAATAATATCTTCGAAACTGGGGTCCGTTTCTCGAACGAATATTATTAGCGTGTGTTGTATTGACCTAGAAACTTATACGATTTGACAGTTCATAGACTTGTACATTAGTCTAATGCACAACTTCCACTGAGAGCGGAGCGGACTCATTAATGGCTCCGTTTCACGTTCATCGCTCGCTAAGGACTAGTATTCAGTTGACGGCTGCGAGTCACAGCAGCAGTGAAAGTTAAACAGAGCCATTAATGAGTGGAAAGCGGGTATAATACCGTTCAAGAAATCGTACGTATAGAATGCATTTATTCATCAATGTTTTCAGAAATACATTACTAAAATTGAATTACGTGAAGTGATCGAATTCAGGCATCGAATGAATAATATTGAGGATTGTAGCTATATCTAAGTACAGAGCTAACTACACTACATAGGTACGACAAGTTCGTTCGTAACACTCTCATTGTAAAAATATATATGGGGAGATTTTCTAACTGGTTACCTTCAAATATTGCACTCGTCCGTCGAGTAATGGTACTCGGTAGAAGACGGTGGCTCCATCCTCTATCACCGTTCTGGCCGTGTTGGACCCGGCGTGCCATCTGCAATATACATAAATATACATTGGCTTTGTAAATGATAATGAAGATTGTTGATCACTTTTTTAGTTCAGTTTTAAGTTGATACTTACTCGTGCATTACGAGTAATATCTATAAATTGAATTTAAAGAAGGAAGATTTCACAAGGTGGGTAAAATGGCTCGGATACTCTAATCTCTAATCTATGCCGATATAGCACGGCGTCAAACCATGATACCCTGCCCAGCGAATTCACACACACGCTCAGAGCAAGAGCTTCCAGACACAACAGACAGGACCTAAGCGTCGCTACATTTTAGTCTCGCGCATTGAAAAAGCCCGCAATCATCGAAAAGAGAAGAATCCCCTTACTCATAAACGTCTCCTAACTTTGAAAACCGCTAATTACCTTTCATTTGTCCCTTTTGGTTTTATCAATAAGTCCATAAGGCCGAAAGGAATCCACAATACTTAGCGGCGTGCTAAGTTAGGAAACGTGTATGAAGAAGAGGAGGAGTATTCAATCGTTCTCTAGCACCAAATCTTTAGGCTTATGATGGTACCGTGTTTAATCGTTTGCGGTTGTTGCCGTCAAGTTCTAACAAGTATGTAAGTGCGAAAGTGATGCGTAGCACGATAAATAGATAAAACGGGACCATCATAAGCCACCTGGACTACGTACTCCAAATCATAAGCTGTTGTGAAGTCCGAGCGAGGCACCGTGAGGTCTATGCGCAGACGCATAGACCGCGGGAATGCCGGCCTCGGCGGCGAGGGGCCGGGGACGGCGGCCTCTGGGGGCGCGTCGGCCCCTCGGCCTCTGATGCGGGCGGGAAACACCCGGCCGCTCGGCATCACGGCCGGAAGGTGTGGTGCGAATGGTGTTTCTTGCAGGTAGTTCTGTATTAATTCTGGAGATGTTTCTGTAATCATCAAATAGCCATTAAGCACAGCTATGATACACCGGACCGGAGTGGTAGGCCCATATGCCAACACAGTTAACGCCAATCGACATCCTTATAAGATTGAGCATAAAGTTCATTAAAATATTATCAGTATCATTAGATATCACACTTGTGATCTGTGAACGAGCTGAAAGCGAGGTGATCGCACACTGATTTTGCAGCGAGCACGTACGAAAATCGCGGTAAAATCGTGATTCTCTCGCGATAATCTCGTCTAGCCTGCAAATTGTAAATGTGATACGGCTTTTAGCGGAATACACAGTGCTAGCGATAGTAACGATCAGTGTGTGTTACTTACCAAAAATTTGTCCTCGCCCGTATGAGAAAGGAATAACTTCTTCGTAATCAACATCGAATTGAACATCCTGTTCCTCAGGGTAAAGACTCTCCGATTCTCCTATCGGTCGGTAATTGTCAACAAATGGGCGTGGTCTATTAATTGGAATCTTTTTCTCAATTACACGGTTTGGGGGGTTTACTTCGCCATCAAAGGACACGTCGGGGACGTGGTCACGTGATCCAGTTTTCGGGATCACTTTTTTAGCCACGTACTTTATACGCCGACGTGGAGGAGGCCTAACCTCTTCGGGCTCCTCTTCGACCACTACTATGAACTCGTCTTCAGAATCTGTGGGCTGGTCAGGTTGAGGATCTACCGTAATGTATCCAGCTGGAGTTTTACCGCGAACATCTTTTAGGGAATATTTTACATTTGTATTTGAATCTTGTTTGTTGAGCCTCGGGTATTCTGTGGGCAAAATTCATATTAAACATAATATACTTAAAATAAATAAACAATGAATTCATGTATACCGTTTCCAGCAGCAATGAAATTATAATATCCACGTGTACAATTTTTTCTTAAAATGGGAGCATTAATTAGTGCTCGCAACTATTGCATTTACCTCAAAATAGTTGTTATCTACAGTCAATTGTGTAGGTAGTTCTATTGTAGAATTAGAATAAGAAGTTATGCAAGAGTGAATCGTCTACTTACCTGATCCCTTTTTGAGTCCCTGAACAGGAACCGGCCAAATTAGAACCGGCTGATTTAAATCGCGATCACCTGCAAACAATAAGTACTGACATCAGCAGATAACCACACCCACCACATAACATGTCTCATTAGCAGTGATCGGACTTGTATATTATCCTCGGCGGGTCTCCTATAGCTACTTGAAAATAAACTCAACCCTTTAGCGGGCAGACAGGTGTCAGAAATGCGCAAAATTTAACTCCTGCTACTTTGACATAATGTTGAAACATGTTGGGAAACATCTTCCTTCAGCCTGCTTTGCCCTATTAAGGGTTAAATTATACGAGTATTGTCATGTTTCTGTTTAAAAATATATGTCATTGTGTGTGTAAATATAATAGTGTTCAATAAAATTTTACAGTTACATCTGTCATTATTATACGCGACATCCCACAGAGCAGGATCCCAAAATCCGATCACTGCTCATTAGCATAAACTGAAGAACAAAGAAAAAGAAGACGAGGATGTAAACTATGGCTACGCGTTGAGCTCATAGTATTTATTCAGTCACCAAAGACACGTTGTAGTGTGGAGTGCCCAAAGTTGTCACGTCCCTCATTCATGAGGATACGACAAGGAAGAAGCATTCACTACTAAGGTAGAAGTAACAGTAGCCTTAGCAATGATTGATGCGACAGTATATCGCTGTCGCCGCGAAAAAAATTGTGCGTCTCTCTTTGTTTAACATGGTTAGTAAAAGGTGGGTAGTCTATTTCAAGGCAACATAATGTAACCACAGTGCTCGACTCGATATGGACAGAATTTGGATAAGTATTCGAATTTAAACGTAGTCACTTTGACATAAAGTGCCCATGTCAATTGTAGAGCAGCGTCGACTTTTACCTTAAATATTAATACTTAATGCTTTGCGATATGGTACAAATATCACAAATCATTAAGTATTGATGCTATTCGCTATTTAGAAACTTTCTGTCTGAAAGTTAGAAAGACCCTTACCTGTTACAATCTTAAAGAATATGTCTCTCCGGTCCCTTTTTGTAGCTGTGGCTGTGGACTCCGGCCTTCCGCTTACAGCTCCTGTGGACGACATTAGCAATGTACAATATAACAATGTATCTACAAGTTCCAGAACACTCGCATTGAGAATGTTTCAATGAGAACTTATAAAAAGTGTCATGAAGAATATTGTATTTACAATAGAGTAAACAAGACATAAAATATATCTTAAAAGGCGTGTATACATATACTGTGTCCTGGCCTGATCAGATTGTTCGTAAAAATTAAATTGCCGAGAACATTCTCTATAGATGTTTCGCAACTTATGAAAACTTTTCCTCGATATATTGCAGGGCGACAGAGTATTCTATAACTTTGTAAAGCATGATGTAACTTTGAACTACACTCGTGGTCAAATAATATCAAGTGTACTTAATTATTCATACAAAATCCTGACTGCAAACGGCCTGATTTTAAACAAATTTTCAAATATTTACAGGATAAGTAGGTAGATTCATCGGTATATTGTAATTTTCCTAAATTAATTGTCAATCCAAAAAAACCTGGTCCTTACATTGATTTGTGAGGCAAAAAGTTTAGGGTGCCTAAAAAACTACCGCAAATGTAGTAATGGGAAAGGGCTCATGCATAAATCATGCGAGGTTTTTTCGGCTACTTTTTGACCCCCCCTCCCCCCTTGTGATCTTTGGTGAGTTTCTTGGCTAACCTCCCCCCCCCCCCCCCTAGCAGTCTCACGTGTATTTTTCTCATTCAACTTTTAACGTTCGCTCGCCGAATTTCACAATGCTTCTTAGTTTGTTCATCGTAGAAAAATACACGTGAGGTCTCCTTGTACCCCCCCTCGCCTAACGTGATCTTTCGTGATGTTTTCTTGGACCCCCTCCCCTCCCTATAGGACCTCACGTGATTTATGCACAAGCCCAAAGGGGTTTTTAATCATGACTTGCTTTTTTGTATCTACGGAACTATTTGATGATAATGATGATAAAGTTATGTGTTGTATGGATTCGATGAAAAAATCAAGGAAATTCTAATCCAATACAATGGATTCCTATTACCACTTACAATCAAATTTTTAAAATCGTTAAGAAATTAGCTTGTTTAACAGTATTTTGTAGGAAAATTGTTATGGTAAGTTGGTAACTATCAATTACGAAATCGCTTAGATAAAGGTTGCTAACTCTAAAACAATCGAGGTTTCGAGAGATAAGCTTGATATAAGATCCAACAATTAATATTTGTGCTTAAAAGTAGACAATTTCACATTATGCTCACGGTTAAAATATGAGTCATGCAATGCGACAATATGCCTCTATTAACCTATAGATTCTCGTTTTTAGCATATGACATTTTAAGGCTAGACAAATCTGTGAATAATATAATGCAAAGGTCAGTGGACGAGACCACTAACACCTACCCACATATATTGTGTATGTATCTATTATAAGGTACATCATAAAGTTATACAGAGTGTGGCAACTATAACGGCAATAAACATAGTTAAATAACAAACATCAAAGGAATCATACAGGAATCCTTCCGTCCTTCGATGTCCTTTCTCAAATCCCACAGTATGCTTAAGTAAGGCTTGTATTGTGGATAATAAGCAGGGATATGCGTATACCTATTAATGGGTAGATCCACATAGATATTTCAATACATAGAAATAACCACGACCAGGGAATAAATGTTTGTGACAACACAAATTGATGTCCTCGCCGGGATTTGAATCCGGAACCTCCATGCAGTTTCTTAGGTAGGGTCAAATAAAAATAACCTACTTTACTACATACAAGAGGGTGGTACCCGAAAAAAATATGAAAATTTCTAGTACTAACGGCTACTGAGTTATGCTGCGGACATACAGACGGACAGACGTACATGGCGAAACTATAAGGGTTCCTAGTTTTGCTGCGGAACCCTAAAAATAAGTAACGTGGGGATAAGGGTCAGTTGCACAGATCAAATACATTGTAGGTACAGAGAGCAAATAGAAAAATTTAAACGCCGACTTCAACCGATTTCTCGAAGATCCTATCTTTATATCTCGACTTGGTGCCAATCGGACTATCTCTGGATTATACGCGGTCGATTAAAAAAAAATCGATTCACTGATCTCGGTGATCGAGTAGATATATTACAAAAAAAATTTTGAACTAAAAAATCAAATAATATTTATTTTTTATTAAATATTTTGATTTGTGCCTTAAGGGATTGCATATACCCGATAAAATGTAATGGTGGATGCTAAAACCGAGTGGCCGAGCGGTACAGGCATCAGCCGCGAAAGCTGAGTACATGGGTTCGATTCCCATCTCGGACGTTGGCGTTCGTCTATTTTTCTTTGGTATAACATCTAATATTTATAATTTTTGAAGTACTTAGATTTACTTTTACGTTAATACTATTTAAAGTAATTAATCAATATCAATATTTTGTACTAAAATCTATGTGAACCCAAGTTAAGCTTTAAAGTTGGTGATGAGACTAAAATTGATGTAAGGTCAATGCGGGTAAGACCGTCTATCAACTGAATTCCGACCCTAATTGAGCAGTATAAGACGCAATTATGACGGACTTTCCTTCAAAATAAAATATGCCGGACTTGTCCCACTGACCTTAGGTTAAGAATAGTAGACTTACCTAAAGCGCATAGCGCTAACACCGACCACGCCAGCACGCGTATCTTCAATCCGCGAAACTAGTCTTACTATTCTAACAAGGAATATACTTTTATATTAAGAGTGGTTTAGACGTTTGACTTTCGAACCGGAGGTCGTGGGTTCAAATCCTGGCTCGTACCAATGAGTTTTTCTGAAACTTATGTACGGAATATCAGATGATATTTACCATTAGCTTTCGGTGATGGAAAACATCGTGAGGAAACCTGCATACATCCGCGAAGAAATCCAAAGGTGTATGCGAAGTTCCCAAACCGCTTTGGGCCAGCGTGGGGACTATAGCCCAATCCCTCTCATATATGTGAGGAGGCCTGTGCCCAGCAGTGGGACATTAGGTATATAGGCTAAAATATTTTTATGATCTAATATTTATAATTTTTGAAGTAGGTTAAGAATAGTAGACTTACCTAAAGCACATAGCGCCAACACCGACCACGCCAGCATGGTACCACTGTCACTGTTGACTGATGCGCTCGCGCATCTTCAATCCGCGAAACTAGTCTTACTATTCTAACAAGGAATATACTTTTATATTAACCATACACTACTTACCACAGACTCCGCATGGTCACTATTCGATCGACTTCAAAATCTGAATTCTATTATTTTATTGGGGTAATATTTTCTTCAGTTACCCCGATAGTTTAGTTATTTCGCATGTTTTCATTAATTTGGCTATACCGACAGTAAAAAGAATACGTCAGTAGAATCCAAAAAAAAACGTCAACAAATATGGCTGACATTCCATAATATTTGAGTTGGTAATAAAACCAAGATTGCGTTCTACAAACGCGTGATTATAGAAAAATGCAAGTTATTTAGGTTTGTTATTACATTTTTTTTTGTTTTTTACTGACATTGGTATACATATAGGGTTCGTGGCCTACGGGTGACACCCGCAATCGGTATCATTCCTGTGTGCGTGGCTTCGAGATTCGTTAGTACCTATATTGTTGAGATTTTAATAATTTAGTTCTAACAAATGCAAGCCAAAAAATAACGAATTGGCGATATTAATGGTATATTTAATTCTATAGAATAGCGATGAGAAGTACTTTTTTTTCATATAAAACTTTAGTTTCAATATTAAATGTCATATATCAAAGAAAAAATAACGAAATTTAACAACGCTGGAGGTGGAAAATATTTTATAAAACAATTCGAGTTGTTTCACATAGTATAAAACTTTAGTCTTAATGGTTGTCATGTCATGTCATGTTTTATTCGTAGGTACCGTCAACAAGTGATCTGTGCTTCAAACGTTCCGTGAAGATGCAATATGGTTCTTAAGTGGTAACTCAGAAAGTTTAAAATTATTATATCAGTTGTTTTAGTATCTAGGTTTTATTTTTTCCATTATCTGATCTGTTTAGGTTGACCAGTGACCTATTGATCGGGAAATGATAAATGTCCGAAGCTCAGTTCATGGTCATTTCATATTATGTAGGTGTCATACGAAAATAAATATTATTCACCTTTTCGCCGCCATTAGATTGAAATAAAAGCAGAATATATCGTACCAATCACGCCACGACTTCATATCAACATATAACAGGCCTACTATATCTTATGACTTGATCTTGTATAATATCTAATAGTTATTTTCTCAAAGATGAAATGAAATATTGTTGTTACGTGCCATATAAGGCGGCTACGCCTTATATGGCAGCGAAGTATTACGTTTCAGGACTTTCAGGTGCGATAAGGACAAGAGATCATTAATGGAATTTAATACAAATCTTGAAGGCCTAAGCCGGCAAGGTGCTGTTTTTTTAATTCCATTCCACATAAATTTGTGACACAGGCATCATGACATTCTGCCACTATTACTTATATTAAAAAAAACGTTGATGTTCTTGTTGTTTATTTCATTGCATGTTTGAGAAAAGCACTCAGACCTATCCTATATGTCTTCGGCCGGCAACCCCTTTCGCCCCGGCCTCTTAATGTACAATTATTGAATTGGTGCATAAAATAATGATTACTTATTCTTTAATCAGTTTCATTAAAGTTTAAATCTTGCACCAAACAAAAGCTTTCTGCTTAGCCCAACAATGGTTGACTGGTAGAGAATGCCTTAAGGTATTAAGTTCGCCATTTGTACTTTTTTATAAAATCGTGCAATTTAGTTTAAATAAATAAATAATTAGCACCGAAGTGCGATCTGATTGCCTGGCGATGGACGTCTGTCAGAACAGAATGTCTACGAAAGGTTCTGTGAGACAAGGGATGCTAGGCCATCAAGTATATAACTAGATACAGCTAAAGTGCTCATTTGTATTAATTGTTGTTCGTATTAATAATTGTTATTGTTTTAAAGTTTATTCATTACCAGAGATCGGATAAATGTGCGTCATTAATATGGACGTGGATATGGATCGTGCAATAATATGGACATGGCTACAAAGTTGATTGAATAATTATTCATTTAATTATTGTCAGAAAATTATGACAACAAAAAATTTGACACCGGTAACTATGAAAACCTTTGTAAATAGTCACCTGAAAGCTTCGAAATTAAATTCTAGAAATTATTCATTCAATCAACTTTGGCGTTATATCCATATTATTGCGAACAATGACGCACATTTGTCCGATCTCTGTTCATTAGGTACAAATTGGTTTTGTGGTAAAAAAAAACAATGTTAATTATTAATTGTTTATTTCCTATTTACATTTTGTGCTTAGTGGCAAAGTAACTAGTAAGTAATTATGGGACTTTAAATCCTATAATTGTTTACAAACAATAAATATTTCATCGATTTAAACTTTAATGAGCTATCCTCGATCTTATACAACTCGATCGTCACAATATCAATGTCTTCGAAATAAGGCCTTCAATAAAATTTAAACACTTGACAGGTCAGTGACAGTAACATCCATTTTTAAGCCATTGGATGTTGTGAGTGTTGTGTGTAGGCCTAGTGACAACCCTAGCCTAGAAGTGAATAATCAAATTCAAGTGCGGGTAGTTCGAAAAACCCGCGCAGCTCGAAGGTGTTGATACATTCTCTCGCCAGTCTGCCTGCGACCACGGGTGTAACATCATGCCCGAAACGTCAGGATATAATTAAACGTAAGTTTACGCGATTAAGACCCGTTTGTCTGTAAAATATGAGTGATAATCGTGAAAGTTTAAATCAATATACTTGACAGGTGGAGTGAATTCTGTGCAGAATGAGAAAATACCTACTCAAAAAATTATATCGAGGCCACAGAACATGTTAACAAGGCCTTATTATAGTATTCTGTTTCTGAGGCCCACTTGCACAATCTAGTAGGCTTATGATGGTTCCGTGTTAATCGTTTATCGGCGTTGCCGTCACATTCTGACAAGTATGCAAGTGCGAGGGTGATGGGTAGCACTGAACTGAATATACAAACGATACTCCTCCTGGAGTATGTGTGGCTGCTCCCGCATTTCCGCTACTGCAACTGTGGCCGGTCCCACGATGTTGGGACGGTCGTTGCACCGTCATTTGGGGACGGTGTTGAGAGGCTGTTGAAGGAGGGGTAGCACGGTAAACGGTAACCGCTTCACCATCATAAGCCTCTAGGTTCTAATTTACCAACGAATACTAAGTTAACTGGTTAAGTTTACACATTAACGACTTTCCTCCTCTAACCTCGTGTTAGTAGCCTAACTCTATATTTTACAAGTGGATCTGAAAGTTCGTACTACCTCCTCTTTCCGTATATAGGCTATACATGTACCCCTATCAATAAAGAGTAGCGCATAGGTAACCTATCGCTTACTGAGTCATTCTCAAAAAATTCTGCGGTCTAATTGCCGCGACTCAATTATAGGCCGGCTGCAAAAAAAAATGTTAGGTTAGCTGTCGATCGGTAGACCTTAGGCCTTTTGTAATAAAGTCTAACAATGTATAGTTAAGAGTTTTGTTGTTTGTACAAAGTTAAGAGCTTAATCAAAACAAAAATCACATCGATTGTCTTACGAAAGTTAGCCATACCATTTGGTGTAAATTCAAATTCGTTACACGTAAGTACATTAGGAAGTTTTTGGTTTTTATTTAAGCCATTTTTTTTTGCAATCTACCCTTTTTTTAATACTAAATGCATTTGGTCGAGGCAATTAGACGAGGCTAGCGACATACTTTCACAGAAGGGCAGATCTCTGAACGCTCATGCACCACTCAGAGATGGGTCACAATTTTTTATGAATTAGTTAGGTTACAAATCTTTCCTGTGGACATAATGAAAGTCAAGTGCTCTAGAACCCTAATTTTCATCTTGGACGAATACAAGTCGATAAGTTCTTAAGAATTATGCGGTGAAAACCTAATTTGTATGTAGAACCCAGAACCGGTAACTTAGCAACGTCCATAGGAAAGACACCCGTTTTCGCGAACGCTGTATGAGCCACATTTTATTATTGATGAGCATTCGGATAACTTAATCTAGGCCTTCAGACTCGCCGCTGCCGCTCTCAATTCCTCTCTGTCAATGTTCGGTTCCTCGACGAGAGAGTAAGATGGCCGCTCGAGGACTGCGCAGGAGTCTGGCGCTATGCGGATGTACCCGCTCTCACCCCACTTGTCCGTCCACGTGTTCTTGATGATGAAGTGGGGGCCGTCCTTGGTGCCCCAGCCCACTGCTAGCACAGCGTGGTTTAGCTTTGGCTTGTTTTGGCCGCTGAAAAAAAACAGGAATAAAAGTTAAGCTCAACGTCAATGCGTTTTTATATTGTTCTTTTGACATAATCTAGGCCAGTGTTTTTCTAAGAATGGCCCCGGGTGGTTACTCGCCACTACGATGACGGCTACGACCGCTCCGAGCGACGTGAGCGAAGATTGTAGCGACGAAGACGAAAGTTATTCTAAGTACCTACCACTTCTAAGTATTTGTAATTGCCGCAACCTCTTTTTCGCGAATCCTTTTCAAATCCTCTTTTATTGCGTATTTAATCATTTCCTCACGATAGATTTAGAAAGGGTCATATAGTAAAAGGCGACCACAAACTTCGTGTCAGAGAATTACCATCTGTATCTTTTGCTTCAGTCTTACCGAGTTGCCATCTCGTAAATAACCACAACAACTTAACGTAGGTACATAGGTCACTAATACCTTTTGAAAGGTAGGTATATGTGGCAGCTCAATAACCTATGTATTAAAATACCACAAGACGGTCATTCTCTGAAAGTTTGCCTGCAGTCTAATTGCTGCGTCCCATACAAAATGTATGAAACGGGTTGTGGCAATTGGCAATTAGAGCCAACCGCAGGAAAACTTTGAGGGAATGACCCAAGACTATGACACATGACCATCTTGCTGTCTCAGACATTTGAAAAGGTCCCACTACAGAAAGTACCTTTAACCTCACATTTCACTGCACTCACCATCGCTTATCCTTCAGCACTCCGGACTTGTAATAGATGAAGCTCTGTGCCTTCGCGTCCACGATCACAACTGTGGGCGCATGGTTCTTTATCGCCACCTGATAAAACATTACATGATTATATTTTTATTTATTTTTAAACAGTAATAATTTGTCAAGACATCGAGAAGAGGCACTGAAAAAAATGGAAAACTTGACTGGAGTAAGTTACGAATAGTTTATACGCAGGCAAAAATGAATCGATTAATGATGTGACTCGCTGATCCCAGGACTGATCGTTACATTTTAAGGAATTTAAGGTGGTTAGTGCAGCCCGCCCTAATAGGGACAGGATGCAAACAGCAGACCTAGCTAACATGCAATTCTGCAATAGTATATCGTATACGATAAGGTCGATAAGTAATAAATGTATGAGAATGACAGATTCTTACGAAAAGTCACGTGACGATTTCCATACATTATATTTAATGGTCACGTAACTCGTCGCTCATCGTATACCATTGCAGAATGGCATCTTCAATTGGCACCGTGCGCGATGACAGCGCCATTGACAGGTGGCCATTTTAGACATTATCGTCGCCGCTTTCAAGCGGGAAGTAAGTAAATATTTTGAAAAATATTAATAAAATCTTGTGTTATTTTAATATATAAGGCAATTTTGGACAATTGCAGTCAGTAACATTATTGCTAATAAGATTAATATTGTTGTTTTCAGTTAGAAATGAGCCTACTCATAACTAAAACGGGGTTTCGTGCCATCACGCACGACATCGTTTTCCAAGCGGAGACGATGAATAAAGGGATGAAATTGGTGCAAGCTGGGCACGTTCTCGAGGTTGAAGATATTCGCCAAGAAGACATGTCCCGTATTATCAAATCCCGAGTGGTTCGCCAAGCTTCAGTGACAGCAACGGCGTACAAGACAACTTTGTTTGTAAGTATTATGTAAGCCGATTTTTGTGTTTCGATACCGTTCAATAAAAGTTTTTTCTATTCTCTAACAAATAAATTTACTTACAGCTAAACACCAATTCTCATGTAGAGAGTGTATCGTGCGACTGCGTTTATAATAAGAGTGGGAAATGCAAGCACATTGCAGCACTTATATACCTACTTCATCAATGTTCGATGAATGGTCTTGGAAATCGGTAAAATTTACAGTCACTGTTCTTCTTGGTGTTATTACAATTAACAATAACACACCTTACTAGGCCCACATTAAATATTTATCTGAAAACGATGAGAAAATATTTGCTGCAGTATGGATTTGACAGCTGAAGTCGGCGACCATAATGTCAATTTTAGCCGCAGCGAGCGCGGCGATCGTTTCGGCTACCCCCTCCACCCGCTTTGCACCCTGCCAATAGGCCTGCAGGACAGAATCTGTCAGTTTACTGGCGCGAGCGAGCGAACGAGCGTCTAAGGCGACCGGCGCTGCAGAGAACGATTCCGACATCGGTCTCTCGCTCCAACTTATTGAGTCGCTCACCGCAGTCGATAGTCGCGCAAAATCGTGGCCAGGGGACTATCACGATCTCTTAAATACGATTTAATTTAGGTTCGGCCTGTTATTTTTTGACAGTTATTCTATGTACTAGGTCCTAAACTGAATCGCGTTTGTAGACCGTGGTAGCCCTCCTGGTAAGGAATGGTAGTGGGGGTACCTTGAGGGCTGTCTCGCTGTTGGCGGTGACGTTGACGTGGCCGCTGATGTGCGTCACCGGAGGCACGCTCTTGTCCTTACACTCCAGCACCTGTATGGTTCAGGAGAAATTGAGTTCACACTTTCATCACGTTTATATAACTCATTATTTTTGTCTATGATCGAGCCGATATCCTTGTACTTTTATTTAAACTGAAGTACCTACAAGGACTCTTTGGAAATGGATATCAATTAGGGCCACATATCTCCTGTAGACAAATGTTACAAACGCAAAGGACCATGCGTCAAAATGGGTCTGCAACCAACAGCATTGAAAGGTATGTCAATAAACAGGTCTTAAAATGTACTTTATTTCGTTACATGGGCACAAAGTCTAATTCCATTGCAGAACTAACATATTTGTATTTTTGTCGTGGTGATTAAGAGCTACGATAAATGAATTCAGATAAAAAAAATTAAGGTAGGAATATCGACTATCGAATTATGTCATGAATTATATCGAATTATGTTGGTTCTGTGTCATTTCGTGTCATACTTCCTGGCGGTGACATGGTGTCGTACAGTATTCAAACTAACATCAATAAAATGTACATAAAATGTACGAAATTGTACGCTAATTAAAAAAAAAGTACTACACGTACGAGACGAGAAAACGGTGTTAATCTGTCACCGCTAGTATACTTCCTGGCGGGGGCTATTTATTTTGTTATGTTGCGGCCGAGTTTTCAATGGGCATGTCAATCAGAAAATATGTACGAGAAATGTACGTTCCACCATGGTCCGTTCCACATTAAATGATTATCTATCGTTTGAATTACCTTAGCCTGGTAGTTGGTGTACTCGTCCCAGGCTGGCAGGCCCCGTGCCTGCACGTAGTCGTACGCGAAGCTTGGCCATGTGCCGTTGCAACCGTTTGTTCCAAATCTGTAACCAGAGATTTTTGATATATTAATATACTCATCGGATGAACTATGGAAAGTCTTTCTACCAGAATCAGAATGTCACTTCAATAGATACTTAATGTACTTATATACAATAAATAAAATAATTAAAAAATTAAAAAACACGACTGCCGTTTTAAGCGAACTGAAAAGTAACAAATAAATCCTTCTTCAGGTTAATTCTTGTGAGCGTGTCTACATAATAGGCACTAGTCTTATTACTTACCATATTTCGTTTCGGTTGCAGTCGGGGAACCTCCATATATTTATATTTTCCGTAATGAAAGGTTCCCCGACTGCAACCGAAACAAAATATAGTAAGTAATAAGACTAGTGCCTATTATGGAGACACGCTCACAAGAATTAACCTGAAGAAGGATTTATTTGTTACTTTTCAGTTCGCTTAAAACGGCAGTCGTGTTTTTTAATTTTTTAATTATTTTATTTATTTGAAACCTTTTAGTGAATCTGGAGATTCCTTCAAGTTGGATAGAATTTCAAAAACCGATTCTGCAGAGGGCCGAAGCCTCGCTCCGGGGGCCCGAGAAGTTCCAATCCCGCTAATTTTGGGCGAAACCGAAGGGCACGCCGCGTGAGGGCTGGAGCATTACCGGAACCGAGCTTCAGGGTGGAAGGCCGAAAGCCGAGCTCGCGGAGGCCGAACCGCATTACACCGACACCGGACCGGGCCCAAGCAAGTCGAAATTTAAAGCGAGGCCGAAGGCCGAGCTGCGAGAAAATTGAGCTACTTACCATGCTTCTTCAAGCACCCCAGCATCTAACTAAACCTATATCCGTGTACGGCCCAAGGCACAACGGGCGAGTCCACACGGTCCTCACAACCGTTCCTCTTAACTATTATCTAAATCGAATAATCGAACCAGATGGCCCAACGATTCGCTTCGAACTCCAGCGAGGACTGAAAGCCGAGCTCCGCGTAGGGCCAACGGCCAAAAGCGGCCAGAGCGGCGCTAGCTTGCGAAGCCGAAGACCGAGCCGCCATAGCCCAGCACTACCACGTCAGCCGACGGAATAGTGTAACGTTAAAATGGATCTGACGATCGTTTTGACAACCTGCAAAGGCCGTAGGGCCGAAGTCCTGAATCGTCCCTCGGACACCGCTGGCTTGAAGAAGGCCGAAAGGTGAGCCCCCGGCCCGGACCACCGGAGCCAGAGTACAGAGAGAAGACTTTCACATAGATGGCCCAAGTGTCACTTCGAAGACATTTAAAGCAAGGTCGAAGAAGGAGCTACCAAGCTTCTAAATAAGCTCTGCTCCACATAGGGCCGAAGGCCAGGAGCGTCACTATCGGGGTGCTTCAAACGCGAGCCCGGTGGGTCGGAGGCCCGACGAGTGAGCCCAAGCGGTACAACCGCCCTTCTTAACTGTTTTAACAATCGAAGCTAGAGCCCAGCGCTACCGCACTACGTGATGAAATAGTGTAACATGAAAACGAATCGGAGATCCGCAGACCCAACGATCGTTTCCACAACCTGCGAAGGCTGCAGACCGCGCTCCGCGTAGGGTCGAAGGCCCGAAGTATCCCCCAAAGGGGCGCCGGCTTGCAAGGCCGAAGGCCAAGCTACCAGAGCCCAGAGCTCCTTCGCTATACGATGGAAAAGTGTAGCATTAAAACGAATCTCAGGGCCGCAGGTCCGAAAATTTGTTTTGAGAAAATGCGGAGGCTAAAAGCCGAGCGCCGCGTAAAGGCGTGGAGCGTGGCCCGACGGCGTGCTTGCCTGTTAGGGCGAAGGCCGAGAGTGCGTGAGACTCAATTTACCAGGCAAACCTACCTTCCTTCTTACCAACTCCCCTGCACAAAATGTTAAGGCCTAACCCGGCCCTGGAACGGTAGGTTCCCTCACGATGTTTTCCTACACCGTAAAGCACTTTGTGTACAGTACTTGACGAAATTTTAGGTTCAAACCACGATTTTGATACGAAATCGACTCTATGGGTCATCATCATTTTTCCAGCACTTAAGTCGACACTTGTTTAAAGTAATATGTGACTGATTATTGAGCGTTACTTTCGAACAGTTCGGACAACTGAGGCAGCTGTGGCAGCTTTTGGCAGTCATGTCATCATGAAAATTCGTTTGCCTATGAATTATTATCGGTCCGGATCCAATGTATAAAATTGTTCAGTTTCTAGGGGAAATTAATATTAAAATGATCTTGAAATTTTGTTGTTAACACTGAAAATAAATCCCCCGAAAGTGTATTTCGTATCGAAATCATGGAGTGAACTTAAACTTTTGACCGGTATCTACTTACTGTATATCAAATAACATATCGTACATAAGGTATTTGTAAAACTCATCGGTACGAGCCGGGGATTGAACCCACGACCGCTGCGTAGCAGCCGTGCATTTTACCCCTTGACCACAAGCGCGTATGTACAATGTAACGTTCAAGAAGATGTGTCAACTGTGACAGTCATGTCACGTCTTAGGCTTCGAAGAAAAACTTCAATAGTGCGATGTAGAACATTTCGAGTTTTCTCTTCAAACATATATTTTTTTTTTGTCAGACATTATTGAATTTATAGGCCGCCGTATTGTTTTTAACGTGACGTCACATATCCTATGTTACTCGCGACGTCACGAGGATTCTATAGATACCTTACACTATTAAAAACGGTTAAGTGGTCGCGAAGATCTGCGCGTTTAAAGAAAATATGAAACATACATAGGGGCTGAACACATATATGACATATACTCTCCTTTTGGCAGTCGTGTAAAAATCTCGATATTATCACCCCGAATCCTGATTACTGCTGAAAACGCAGGTAGCTTCCCAACTAACGGCCCGGCCACGACATTGGTCTAAGGCGACCAGCTATGCTATTCTCTTTTCCACACATTCGACACTGCATTCGTCAATGAGCTCGACGTCGAGACAGCCTTGTCTAAAATATAAATTGGAAAGACCATATACAGACAGTAAGCAGTAAACTCTCAAGATTCAATTATGCTTTATTTGAATTAAAAAAAACAACAGATTTAAAAACATCTATATCCGCCTATTATGCATATGCTCACTCTCTATTCCGATATGGCATATTACTTTGGGGCAATAGTACAAACGTCAATAACCTATTTATTTTACAAAAAAAATGTATCCGTATTTTGGCAAATATAAAGCCGAGGGAAAGTTGCCGTAATTATTTTAAAGAACTCGGAATATTAACGCTCACCAGCTTATATAAATATCTTGGAAGCATGCACATTTGTGAATTCCCATAGCTCCTTTTTCTCGCAAGCCAAAGACCGCCATACAAAAACGTTAAATTTACGCCAAACACCAATTTATCAATACCTACATCTAACCTAGCAATTTTCCACTCCGGACCACACATGATGTGCATTAAAATTTTCAATAAGATCCCACAATCCATCAAAAATTCACAAAACCCAGTATCGTTTAAAAAAGCACTTAGTAAATATCTAATGGACAGATCTTTCTACACACTGCAAGAGTTTTTTGGTGATACTTAACTGTAGACTTAATTAGCCATTTACATTGTAAATTTATTTTTTGCATTGTCAAACAATGTCTATAAGACCTATAAGATTGCTGTGCCCTTGCAGGGTCCATATTATAAACATGTGAAATGTAATATGTAATATGTGTGCAATAAATTATTTGATTTGATTTGAAATCCTAGCTGTTTTATTTGACATTAGGAATCGAGGCTGTGACCGAGGTTGTGGGCGAGTTCGTCGCTGTTTTTCGTTAGAGAATACGAAGTTCGTACATTAAACGTCAAACTCTCGACGCAATGTAGTTCCAGCTCACGCCGCATTCTTCGCCGAGCGCTAGTGTCGCTTAAAGTGCATTAGTGAATACCATTTTTAGGCTCGACGCTGCCGCAGCGCTGACACAGCGCTGACAGCAAGGCGGTTTCCTTAGTGAATAACACTGCAGCGGCGAGCGAATCCATGAGTGGGAGCGGGATGCCGATATGGGTACGAGAGGGAGCACCATACGTTTTCCGCTAAGCCGGTCGCCTTAGACCGATGTCGTGGCCGCGGCGTAAGTTTTCTTTTAATACCAATACATTTTTTAAAACTTACGTACGAAATATCACTTGATATTCACAAATGCTTTACTGTGAAGGAAAACATCGTAAGGAAACCCTGCGAAGAAATTCAGAGGTGTATGTGAAGTCCCAAATAAGTACTGGGCCACGTTTAAGGTCGAGTTACGGAAAAAATCGCCAGAAAACAACAATACCAATAGAAAAAAACCAGTAACCCTACCATGAGCATTAGGTACATACGTTATTAACGCGGACTTACATTATATCTAGCTCGCTCCCAATAATCCGTGAGCACGCGAGGAATGGATAGAAAGTAAACGCGCATTAATACCGTAGCGACAGCTCATGGTGCGGCTACTGATTAAAAGGTTTCTAAAGAATATTTTGAAACTCACGGTTTCCCGCAGTCGACGAGGCACTGAGGACTGAGCGGCACCAGTTTGTTGGTCTTCTTGAAGAGAGCGCCCTCCGTGGAGCCCGCCACCGCGAAGGCCCAGCAAGAGGAGCATGTCGTGTCTTGGACTGTAACGCACAACGTTCAGTTTCAGTTCTTTCATTGGAATCACCTTATAGTCCCAAGTAGTCCCAAACCGCATTACTACTACTTCAAATAATTATACAGGGTGTTTTTTTTTCGACCGTTCAAATTCTACGTAGTGAATGTGTAGGTCATACTGACCAACTTTTACTATGGGGACAAAGTCGAAATCGCGAAAAAAAAAATCAGCTGTTTCATACATTTCGGCCGGCGTAATGCCGCCAATTTGTATGAAACAGCTGATTTTTTTTTTCGCGATTTCGACTTTGTCCCCATAGTAAAAGTTGGTCAGTATGACCTACACATTCACTACGTAGAATTTGAACGGTCGAAAAAAAAACACCCTGTATATGTTTACACAAGAAAACTAACCGTTTAAAGGCTTCAAATGCTGTAAGTAATTGTATCACTAAGAGAAAGGTTCGCTTGTGTGTGCTGCGTTACCTAGTCTCTCATAGGCATATCGAACGCATTGGTCGTTCTGAAGCTAGCCCGCACCGAGTGTTGGCATCGCACCAACTAGCTAAGTGCACTTTCGTATCAAGATAAAGTTGGAAAAGCAGGTCTCTTAGAGACAAGGGTCAAGATATCCTCGTGCAGCTTGCTTTTTTTACAGAGATTCGAAATCAGGCTGCTTCTTATACATTACTTTCTACAGTTTCTACATTACATTACACCTGTTGCAAATGGACCTTATTTACGGACTACGTACTTAGATGTTTTTTTTTTTCAGACAGTATACAGTAACTGGAACTGCTATCTGGCAGTACTAATAACAGATCCCTATAATATATAAATAGATATTGTAACTTACAGCGAACTGGCGAAACAGCTCCAAGCGGACGCCAATCAAACTCTTCATCCAACTGAATTTGTTTCACCTCATTATCACTGTAAGGGAAGGGAATCAGTCCAGGCTCGCTAGCACCCTCTGGCGGTTCTTGCACTCCAAACAATTTATCGATTTCTTCATCAAGTCTATCTGCCAGGAAATTGGCTGCCATCTTAAATCCTGAAGCTAGCCTGTTGCCGGCTTCGATGAAACGAGATGACTTCACTAGGAGGTTTTTGCGAAGGGCCTCTTCGGCTGGGTCTAGGTATTTGCGTCTGAATTGGTTTTTGAACCTGTGAAATATGTAAATAAATACTATCAGTACTAACTATGAAGATGTTAAAGCCGATGAATTTTATGTAGTATGTAGTAGTATATAAAACCAATTTAAAAAGAAATTTTCACTGCGGGGTCGTCGAAAGTAAAACAATATTTATTAGCGTTTATTAATTAAATTTTAATAACATAATTATTAAGTAGGTACCTAAATACATAAATAAATTGATTTAGAAGTAAGTACATAATTATAGCTCAGTTACTGATTGATATACCTGACGTTTTAATTAGAAAATTAGAGTTGATACCTCATAGATAGTAACGTTTCTAATACTTACGTAGACAAAATCGAGTCGTATCGCGTATCCCTAGTAGGTCCGGCAAACTCTCTTATCGGGTCAAATCTAGAAGCTATCCTCGACAAGAGACCAACATCCCTCTTCTGATGATTATGATCATGTTCATGGTGATGGTGCTCGTGATCATGGAACTCTTCGAAAGTGTCACATTCCCTGGACGTGTCGGGGAGCACGGCTGCAGTTGGTGACGTGAGCTGGTTGTAGCGGTGGGTGTAGCTGTCGCTACCGGGCCCGAGGATTGAGCTGTCTGTCACCACCGTGTATCTGAGGAGAAGGTTATATTTATGCATTTTGTTAAAAAACAGAAGGTAACCTATCGCATCAGCCTATCTCCGTCTACTGCTGGACGAAGGCCTCTCCTATTGCTCCTTATTCTCAAGTATAGACGCATTAGGAGGATGTTACTCATGGGTTAGTAGCATGGGATCTAAAACGCAACTCGTCTAAGGACTACTAAGGAGCTGCTCGTCAAAGTCGCAGGTGGTCTAAATAGCAGTTCAATTGTGACTCAAGAAAAAATTTTGACCAGTCGCATTTTAGACAAACCGCTGTTTAGACGAAATGCGATTTAGCAACTGCTATTCAGGCGAGATGCGAAATAGACCATTCGCAATTTAGACGAACAGCTCCTTAAACGAATTGCGAGTTTTTACTTTTTCAGACAAATTAATACTGTGGTCTTGGTAGGATTTCGATGGAAGGAGAAAACACCTTTGAAAACAGTAAGAAAGTTAGGACTAACTTCAGTGGCACAGCCTGTCCCCTGTCCCTGATGACGAGCATCTCGTGCGTGAGGGTGAGAGACTCCCCTTCTGCTGCCCCGCCTTCTCCTGGCCCTCCGGCGACGACGCGGCGCCAGCGCTCTACCAGCGAACGGCCTTCTGCAGATGTGTAACCTGGGGGAGATATAAATAATAAATGAATAAATAAATATCTTGGGATTGGGACATCTTACACAAATCGACCTAGTCCCACGGTAAGCTCAATTTAAGGCTTGTGATGTGGGTACTAGGCGAGTATATGTACTAAAATAGAAGAAACTACTAAAATAGAGGTATTAAATAGAATCCTGAGCATTTCTAGTGTTTTAAAATACAAGAAGTAAAATACCTTTACGCCCGTGTGCAATAAAAAACTTTTCTCCTCACTATAGCGAGGAAACTCAAAAAAGTTAATTAGTACCTACGCAAGTCGGAGTGGGTGAAATTGACAATGTTGACATTTCTGCGTTTTGTAATTGTGTCTTGACTAGAGAACATTATCATATTTCACCAAAACAAAACTTACTTATGGAAAATATGGAATTTTATGGTTTATGGATTAAAATCATCAAAATAAATCACTGACTGCAAGTTGCAAGTTTAATAAATTCGTGAGGTTTTATTACAAGTTTTAAATGGCTTGCCAACCACGTTGAATTGGTCGAAAGCTAAATTATAAAATTTATAAATTAAGGTATCTATATCTATCTGGCGCTGATCACTGATTAAGCGGTCTTCTTCGGTGCAAGCCTATTCATTCACACTTTGTAGTATAAGTTTTAATTAGCTTACCAACGAAGTTAAACTGGTCGAAAGCTGGCAGGCCAGGGAAGGCCAGGTCGGCGGGAGACGCCGGCATCAGGGGGGAGAGAGTGCAGCGTCGCACATCTTGGCCGTCGACGCGTTCTCGCTGAATCTGTGGCATTCAAAAGTTTTTTTTTAAATAGTAGCACTACGATGTAGGTTATTCCTACCTACTATGAATTATAAATACATAAATCCAATCCACGTAGCCACGTACCAAAGAAAAAGACCAAGCTCACCAAAAATCAGCGGACACCGGTCAAAAAAATGAAAATCGTTTATTATTCTAAGACAGTTCTAAAGTAAATCTACACCCTGAGTCCTGAAATAGGAAACACTGTGACCAGGACTCAGTTTCGGAGTCGCAATTTCACATGTAGATAGGTATATGCAATTGGTACATATTTTTATTAACTATACGTAAAAACACTGGTGGATTAAAATATCACACACTTGTATGCTTTACTTTTAATTAAAGAATCTAAATAATTTATTTTTAGATACTTCAACCTTCATAATTATTATCGTAACTTGCTCCCTATCCAACAAATCAGCAGCTTGTTTTACTACTAGCCGAGTACCTAGACCTACGTTAACGAGAAGAACAATTTAATTACAAGAACAATGTTCCCGTGGGTCCATTATGTACTTAGCACGCACGCATGCCATGCAAGTATGCACTTGTACTTAGTATGTCGCGTTTAAAAAAACATGAATAATAAATGAGCCCAATGAATACGTGTGTGAAAACTGTCATAATACGCTTTTAGCCTTCACGTTATATAGCCGGGCTATCAATCGCTAATTCGCTTTTGGTGGCACCAATGCCTTATAGAAATTTACGAAAAAGGCAGAAAAAAGTCATTCTAAAAAAACGTGACTGCGGTCTTATTACCGCGGCTTCTTTATTTTCATACAAAATATATGGAAATGGTGGTGTCTAAATCTAATCATCATCATCATTTCAACCATAAGACGTCCACTGCTGAACATAGGCCTCCCCTCTGGACCTCCACATGTACCGGTTAGATGCGACCTGCATCCAGCGTGTCCCGGCGACCTTCATTAGGTCGTCTGTCCATCTTGTGGGTGGAAGTCCTACGCTGCGTTTGCCTAGCCGTGGCGTGGTCTCCACTCGAGCACTTTTAGACCCCATCGACCATCTGCTCTGCGTGCAATGTGGCCTGCCCATTGCCACTTCAGCTGTCTAATCCGGAGGGCTATCTCAGTAACTTTAGTTCGACTACGGATCTCTTCATTTCTCATTCGATCACGCAGAGAAATCCGAGCATAGCCCTTTCCATCGCTCGTTGAGCGGCTCTGAATGTAATACTGGCGATAAATTAAACCAGGCATACTTTACTCTCAATTAGTAGGTATAGGTACAAACTTGTGTCGTCCGCTATTGAAATGACCAGTCAACGAGCGTCCCAATCGAGTGTGTTGCATTACATTGGGGCCGAATTAATTGTTTGTGTATAGTATATTTTATTATAATTTTCTGTTAAGAGCTTCACTTCTACTAGATTTACCCCCTGTATTAAAAAAATGGCGAAAAATTCCCCAAATAAAAAGATTGGTTGCGGTTACCTCAAGAAACTGGACACGGCCGTCAGCCAACGGCGCGCGGTAGATGACGGTGCTGCCATCTTCGATCACGGTTCGCGCGGTGTTCGACTCCGAGTGCCATCTGGAAAACATGACAACTTCTGAATAACGCTTAATAAGATGAAGCCATTTGTATTTGATGATCCCATATAGGGGAATTTGGGATTGATTAACCCTTCATATGTCTTGTTCCCAAGTCGGTGGACTTTAAATTATAGATTTCAAGGTCTTTAGTCGAAAGGTTAATGTCACTCTGCCAAATAAAACCGTTGCTGTAAAAAGGAACCATGTATTATACATATACACGTCACGTTTGAATATAAGTGTATATAATTATTAAGCCGTGAAACGTGAAAATCATGGTCAAAAATTCTTCGAAATTAAAATTCTGTGCTATAAAGTAAAGAGAATAATCCTTATAAATATTTATCTACATCCATATCATAAGTTGTCTACAATATGTTTAGCGGCGGTAAGCAAATAGCCTACTTTAAGAAATCTGTATCTGTGGGTGTATCATAATTTTTACTTTAAGATATCGGCAACCGATATCTTAATCACAATTAAATTTCGAACATTCTGTTAAAAAGAAAAAACACACTTTAACTTCGATTATCGAATTAATCGAATTGTAATTTCATTCACATTAAAATTCATATTCCATACATTCTTCTAAATCTCGAATACTGAGAATCGATTTGAGAATCGATATCGACTCAAGACCTTACCTGGTTTATGAATAAAAAAAAACTAATGTCAGTTCAGTCATTTGTTTAGTTTGAATTGTTTCAAACAAGGAGGTTGGAACTCTTAGGGCGCCTAAAGGTTACACACTAAAGAGGTCCGTGCTCTGTGGTTTCAAACATCCAACTTTTTTGGACTGTTGACTTGAAAGTTAAATATTATCGAGTTCGTTGTGAAATATTTACACTGAAAAAATATTTATGACGACGAAGACAGTGATGTGGAAATGTGTGAAATACCACCAGAAATCCGGGACGCCGCTACAACCGTGACCAATAATTTGCTGCCACAAAAATAAACATATTGTAGAAAACTTATTATATGCATGTAGATAAAGTTATGTATGCAACTGTTCATAATTAGGCATTATGAACCAGTCACATAAAATACTAGTATTTATCAGTTTTATCACATATCCAACTGTCCGTTCATTCGCCGAGATCCATTTTTCTCATGAACGAATAGAGGCAAAAAAAAAGCAAGTACAAATACTTGTAGGCACAGGAAGGTAGTCCTTGAAATTCTTAAATGCTTTTCAAGATATTATCTTGACTATTGCAACTTGAATCACTATACTGCTAGTTTAACATACGTGATATCATAAGCCTCCGTATAATCAGAGCCGGGTACAGTCAGATCCACTCTAAGATGGAGGGAGCGGTTGAAGTCTGGGCGAGGAGGTGCTGCCGCGGTTATGGAAGTGGAGCTGGCTGACGAGGACTCGGTGGCTGGCAGTCGCTCCGGCAGGTCCAGGTCTGGTATCACGGCTGGCAGCTCTGGGGCCACTGGAGCTTGCCTTATGAAGCTCTGGATCATCTGCTCTGAGGTCTCTGCGATAGAAATAGCAGATCGAACCAAAATAGAAAATAGACGAGGCTTAGCAACCTTTATATAAGTTTTCATATTGTCTTATTTTACGGACCTTTAAATTACGATCTTTTTAGACTTGCGTGGGGATATGGAAAACTTAGATGCCCTATGATTTGCTGTGAACCTGCTGCAACCCATTCAAGGGCACGACAATAGATATCCGTGAACCAGTGATAACAGGAGTATGGAGGCTATTGAAAATGAAATGGAAAAGAGTAATGGGCTATGGTGATGAAGGTTGGATGGATAAGAGATGGAGCTACAAAAAAGAGGTCCGGACACCTGCTATAACAATGATTTCCCTTTGCTATCGAGGCAGGAGGTGTTATTATCGGTACCTAATATAAATGTCACATTAAAGACGGCCTGGTTTAGGACGATTAGCCCAATACTTAGTTTCCTGTACCACCACATGACTAGTTAGCGGATGTATGTATATGAGCCTGTAACCCTTAACCCAAACTAGTTGGCATCATTAACTACGTTATCAAAAAAATTGTAAAAACTAAAAAACTTACCAAAAATTGGTGAACCATCAGAGTAAGGAATCTTGTCATCGTCAACGACGACCGTGGTCTGTTCGAAGACCACTGGTTCTTGGGGCACCTGAGCTTGCTGATCAAAACTGACTTTAGTACCAAGGTTGAAATTCAAGTTTTCCTTCTGAGGGATGCTTGGAACCGGAGTAGGGATCACAACTTTAGAAGATGCGTAAGTCTTTACAGGGTTGTAAGGATTTTGTGGCTCAGTTTGTTGCAGTTGTTGGTTGATTTGGATCGCGTCTTGATGAGGGAGTACTCTTATTGGTTGTTGACGCTGTGGTTTATTTTGAACAATTTCTTGAAGTGGTTTACTTAAGATTGCTTCCTGGTGTGAGTAGGTATTTTCTAACTGGTTGCTTTCTGGATTAGTTTGAATTTCTTCTTGATGTGAATTGGTGTTTTCTAGCTGGCTGCTTTGGGTGGTTTCTTGTGGTTGGATGAGTTGGGGGGTAATTTTGATTTGAGCGAATTGCTGACGGTTTTGCAGGGCTACGTTTGGCGGAGTTTGTGCTGGTTCTGCTGGGTTCTCAGCGGGAGACGCATGGTGATTGGCGCTGCACGAATCTGTTACAAAATTATTATGAAAAACACAGCCGGCATTCGGAGTTTTGAGTGAGTAATTATGGCTTTGGCTTCTTACTAAATACTTAACAATATACTCACACTTATGTTTCTCTATCAGTCGTGTAATAAAATATCGCCCCAAATAGAGAAAATATTGGAAGGAAATCAGCGCGCATAAATTAACTATAATCAGTATTTCATTACAACTTATTAAATGCATACAGGGTGTTACCATGACGCGGGCTTTTACGAAAATGGGTAATAATACGCATTACTAGCTATCGTTTTCTAGTATTAACATTTGACAAATATTCAAAAATTTACCGTACAATTAAGTTTATTTAATCCGAACGATCAATGTAACGCGTGTACTGCTTAGTTGTCAAATGTTGCGAGTGGCTGCGATCTGTCATTGTCAAGTGCAAATTAATGATTTATTTTGAAGTACATTGCTTTTCAATCAACTTTTCTTAGAAAGTTAGTTACTTTTAAAATTAAAGTACTGAATCAAATAATGCTCACGGTTTGGCTAAAAATCTAGGTCGCATTCCCCGTCGTATGAATTGAAAAAAAAATATCTTACCTGGATTGTTTGTATAAATTGGTACAGGAACCACCAGCACTGGTAGAGTTATTCCACCTTGACCTCCTGAAATAAAATACAGTAAAGTATTGTTAGCCATATCCGGTCGCTTGTACCTATTTCAGTTTTTTTATAATAAATGTTTCAGAACAAAAGAACATACCTACAACTGCACCAATGACGGGATGAGGTCTTCATGACGCAGGGTTTTTTATTTTTATTTTATTTGGGTAAATATTGGAAGTCTGTAAGGTTAAGTTAAATCACACTTGCTACAAAATACAATCAGCAACAGGCTTCGTCATACCTACACACCAATGGCAAATCCGCAAAACCGGCCAAGAGCAAGTCGGGCCATGCTCAGTGTAGGGTTCCGTAGTTATTCAAAAACGGCTGGGCCAATTATGTTGAAAATAGTTTTATTATAATGTATTCTATATTATTATATTAATATAATGAAACAAACCCTGTAAAGTGTTCGAAACGTCGGAATGAAGTTAAAAGTTAGTTAATATACGCGAGTTTATCCGTTTTCATAGTTTTATTTCTGTGTAATGCTCCCGGTAACGGAAGAAAATA